>JAOVVB010002052.1:0-17329 GCA_028570985.1 Heterobranchus longifilis | reverse complement strand
TCTTTACCATGGGCTGTCATCAGATCCTTCCCTTGCTGCTGTAAAATCAATGGTGCAACACAATCAGGGGATGAAGGGCAGCATCCTCACAACAGGAAGTAATGAGGCCTTCATCTGAAAAACATAAAACACTACATGTAGAGGCTGTGGCTTAAATGGCCCAAGATTCAAGCTTTTGACTATACATTTTTTTTTTTTTTTTAGTATGGATGCTGTCTCTGGCTGAGAAAACCAAGACAGGTTTAAGCAAAGTACAAAACTCCCAGTGGCTCCGGTGGAGCTGCAGAGTTGTAGGTGACTGTGGTTTGACTGGGTGTAACTAAGAATATAAAGCAGAGCGGTGTTGAAAGATAATACATGCTCAGCAAACCCTCCCTGGGTAAATAAAGGTTTCACATGCAGTGTATCAGCGAGGCATTGTCAGGATAAGTGGCAGGTGGTGCACGCTGTCAGCAGAGTTCATGCAAGAAGTGACGTTTCTGACAGGCTCGGTACGTTTGAGGGCATTTTGACACCGAAGCGATGTGTGGTCGCTAATTAGCCTTCAACATTAAAACTATGTCACTTTAACTAGAGCTGAACACGGAGGCTAACTGGGGCAACAATGGTGCATCTCAATTCACAATAAAATCACAGCCTGAAGCATTAACCACAGGGTTCGTACAAAGTCTTGAAAGTTTGGAAAATGCACAATTGTAACTTGTGTTTTCAAGGTTAGGAATGTGCTTGAATTCGAATATACCAGAAATCTTTTAATATAATAAAACGATCACGTCGTCATATTTGTTTGTTGTCTCCTGGCGTCTCACACCAGACAAAACATCCAGTCAAAGTTCATATAAACAGCTGGTTAAATAAACATTGACTGCTGTGGTTAAAGGAATTCTGTAAACCTTATTCTTCATACTTGCAAATAATATTTTAGATGTGATGATGAAGGGAGGCTGGACAGTTTTGGTTTAGGAATGCATGTGCACATTGTGTACATTCATTATTATGCTGTAAATTAATACAATTGAAACACATTAACATAAAACTACTGTAGCTCCAAGGTTCCCACAGGTCCTTGGAATCCTTGAAAATATGTGAATTTGAGGGGAAAACAATTAAAATAGACGTGGGGCATTGAAAGTGCTTGAATTTATAGATTTTGTGCAAGAATAAGAAGTGAAGTTCTTTTTGTTTTTTTACATGAAGTTAGAAAATAAACTACGTTCCGTTGTCTGCAAGTCTCCTGCAGTTGCGTCTTTGCTTCATGCACCACCTGCCTCGAGAAAGTGCGACGGTCACATGCGTGTGTGCGTGTGTGCGTGTGCGTGCTTGCATGTGTGCATGCAGGCATGCTTGAGTGATTGCAGTCGAATGATGCAGGTTAAACAGCGAGAAAGCTAACGTTTAGCGAACCTTCAGCAATGCATCAAAAATACAAACACATATTCAAGCCTCTCTCTTTTTAATTGTCGTCTGTGAGCTTCTGTAAAGCTGCTAGTTCTCATTATAAAAACTCTGTGCTGTAACAGTAATTAACCTTGGTCCGTGTATCAAAATATGCCGTGTTGAATTTGAGGAAATTAGGCCTGGAAAGTCCTTGAAAAGTCCTTGAATTTGATGTCTAAGAAGGTGTTGTAAAACTCACACTTGGTGCTACAGTATAATGGCTGAATCTATGACATTTCATAGCATTAAGTCACAAAGTCATGGCATTTGAAACTATTATCTAGACTCTCTTTTATCTGATAAAAGCTAATCCTTTGATTTTCCTCCATCAGACAAATGTTTCAGTCCTAATCATGCTTTTATACAGATTATTTTGAGCGTGGCAGGAGGGGCACAGCGACTTGTGGTCGACGGTTAATTTAAGCGAGTGTGTTTGTGAGGCTGTAAAAATGTACCCAGCGAGCCACAGTTTAGAGGCACCGCACTAATACTGTCTGGGTTAATGTCACCACTGTCATTATCACAAACTAAATCTTTATTTGTTGTGTCATTGGTTGTAATTGCTCGACTCTTCATCCTGACTCAGAGGTATTCAGCTATAGAAGAGTCATCCTGAAGTTGCTTTGTTTAAATACACTTAAATAAGGACAGTTTACTGATAGTCCAGGTCCCTGGCCCGCTGGTCCCAGTACTCTGATCTCTACTGGGTAAAACGTGTCCAGCTGACAGCCTGCTGTCTGACGTACAGTACAGCGGTGAGAGTTTTGCTCCTGCACAATTTGTGCTGAATCTGTCAGATGCTGCTGCATCTCCTGTCTTTATCAATTATTAATTTAGATGACGGTTTGAAAATATTCGTTAAATATGTGACCTTGGCTGTGTGATGAAGCACCACTGCTTGTTTTCCCTCAACCCTTAATAAGCCTATACTTCATAAAAATGTAATAATTGGCAAGGAAGGATGTCTCTACTAAAATATGCTGTAGAAAATCCTGCAAGACATTTTTTTTTTGTCCCAGACTTTTGTCATGTTGACCAAGAGGTGCACAAATTAAATTTCAGACCCTGTTTACACACCCGGTTTTAAACTCATCCTGGGAGATCAGATCACAAATGGTCAGCGCTAAATAAAAGTGTAAACGTGCACCGAGACACAACCACTTGCAGAGATGATCTGGGACGCATTTGACCGCGTATGTTTTGTAGCATAAACGCTAATGCAGGAAAATATGTCATCCTGCTTGTTGACAGTGCACTCTATACGCTCTATAAGTTGTCCATTTTTCAACAAGTTGGGCGACGTGTTGCGTGACCGTCCATCGTTTTGCCCGATGGAAGGATGTGTTGGATTCTGCTGACAGTGATATCTCCAGCTGCACCGACACACGCTAACGTTCCTGCCGAGAGTGTGGACGTAATAACTGTGTGGGGCCCCTTTGACCTTCTAGCAGAAGTGACGTAGGCAGTAACAAAATCTGAACAGGGTCTCTCAGACAAGGTGTCCTGCAGACTGGTGCCTCACTCTTTCCTTGCTTTCCAGTTTCCTGTTGCTCTCAGATACTTCTTCCGTCTCAGGCTCGTCTCCTCGGTGCTCCGACTACAAGTGCATCTTGTTTTTGTCTGATATAATCACAAATGTTTGCAAACTGTTGTGTGTTTGAAACGGCTTCTTACGAGGTCCTGAAACTCTGTGAAACCGCTCCAACTAGACAACTTGTTGTGGCGGGTGGATGCCGGCGTGTGGATGCCGTGCAGACTCCAGGGTTTTTGTCTCAGATCTCAAAAATGTGTCTGGGAAAGCCAAAGTCATGCAGTCTGCACTATACGCTTTAGTCAGTTTCCTACATAACAAGCAGAATCAAACTAAAAAATCCAAGCCTTTCTGTTTCATTTTGTATCAGAGTTGTAAATGTGTTTTCACAAATTATATGACAATGGTTGCTTAGTTACACTGCAGTAGTAGCCCTGCACACAAACTCTGCAGAGTTACTAAATATTTGTGGTCATATTATCCATATTTTTGTGCTTACACAAGTACATTATTTGAAGTGTAAAATACTTCCATGCAGGTCAGGGTTGGACATTTTTAAAGTGGCCAAAATATTTCGAGATGAGGTTTTGCAGAACAGAAAAGAGACCTGTGGGTTACCCTCCAGTGAGACTGGTGAACTACACGTGGGTAATGCACCAGCCACTGCCAAAATAAAGCACCCTCTGGCCGGCGGCTGGCGGTCCCGAGGATGATTATCTGGGATAGAGAGAGGATAGAGCTTTGCATCTCGACGACATGCAGCAAAGATTACACTGTTGCACCAAAGCCTGGCTTACTGCTGTGACTTGAAAGAAGAAAGGAGTATTTGACATTTGTGTGAGGAAACAACAGACACATTCAGTCCTCTAGACAGCCTTTTATTTAATCCACTCATCACATTCGGCTGTCTAGAGGTCGAAGATGTAGGTGACTCGGGTTCATTTTATGTTTTTCAGGCAGCTTTTTAGTTACTGCTTATCAACTCATCTGCTACGCCAAGATAAATACTCTGGTGTAACACAGGTAGGGTCCTGTGTTTTGCAATATGTGGAAAACACGGATGGAATTTGATAATAAAAATGCAATGAAAACTGTAAAATGCAGAATATCCTGGATGCAAATTTATAAAAATCAGGGTTTTCCCCACCATTAGGTATTTTTTTCATACCATTTAAGCCAAATGAACAGAAAAAACTATGCTGCTATGTTTTGGTGTCATTTAGGGGCACGCTGCTTTTGTCCTCTGCTGTGTTTCACAGAGGGCGGGACTCGGCTCGTCCTACACGCACACACTCATGCACACACAGTCATGTCGATGAGGCCCTCTGAGATGACTACAAACTGAGGAATTCAACGCTAACAGCTACATTTAGAGCAGAGCAATATCCGAAAAATGCACTTAAATTGTAAAACAGAATTCAGAAAAAATTTAATTGGGGGAAAAAAACAAACAGATTTCATAGGACCCTACAAATTCTAAATATTTCCGTCACACTACATCAATTCTTAGTAGTTTTAATCTGACTGCCTTAATATTGGTGATCGTAAATATTCTGCAGGACTACACAGCCTTGTGTTTTGGGGGAAAAGCTGTGGCATCGTGACAGCTTCATTCAATTGTGTGAAAGAAAATTTCCCGTCCTTGTGCCAACACATAATTTCAACTTGTACAGCTGCTTTGCTTGTTATCCCCTTGTTTTCCTTCACTCTGGGAGCAGCAGTCAGCTGTGCTCATTACTTGTATTTAATGACTTAATTCAAATTGACTCTTTGTTGGTATCAGTGCTGTCTGGTGGATTGCATTTATGCCAAATTGACAACCGAGTATTAATGAAGCCAAGCAATGTTAATCTTCCAAGTTTCTTGGAGTTTATTGCATCGTAAGTTGCAAAGCTCTGGAGCAAAGGGCAGTTAGTTTCAGGAGAGGTTATCAGTGTTTGCAGTTATGAAGGGCTAAGAGGTGTGGCCGATCAAGGGCCCTGCTGTTATCAAGAGCTTAACAGAGCTGCGTGAACCCTGAATGCTCAGCATGCCGACCATCTGAAAACATTATGGATCAGGCCAGCAGCACTTGTAGAATAAGATCCTCAGTCTTTTGTATTCATGTGAAAAAAAGGTGTTTTCTATCACTCGTTAATATAAAACAGTGTTGCTGTAGCAGGTTTGTAGGAGCTGTTTAATTTGCTATGTAAACAAGCGGCTTGTAGTAGCCTACATCTTTTCGTCCCTTAGGATATGATGCATTTTATGTTTTATGTAACACTTGTTTGTTTGGAGTAAACTGAAGAAGAGTCATGTGCAGTGTTGCAACATTCATGGAAAAAACTGAACTAATCACAGTTAAATTGACAGACTTTGAGGGGCACTGCAGAAACAACACAGTGGAACATTTAGCAGATAAAGAGACAGAGATTTCCCTCAGGAGCTGGTGGAGACCAAAAATGGAGCTAAAAGAGAGTATTGATGTTGCTCTAATTGCTGGAAATATGCAGCTGTTTGCTAGAATATTCATCATATCAACTTATAGGATGATAATATGCCCAATGTTGTGTGCGTAATTTGTTCAGCTATTGCAGGTTTAATAAAACAATTAATTGAAAATAAATTCGTAGTCATTTGAATAAGCCGATATAAGAAAGTGTTAACTATCAGGACTTACTGTATTTCTTTAGCAGATGGGGATGGAGAAATAGAAAGGACACAACATGTTTCAACAGATTTCTGTTCCTCATTTGAAGCTTATCTCTTTTGTCTTCCTGCTGTCGGGGTGGCCAGCGTGTCCTGAGCCTCTGGGTGTTAAGACGGTTTACTCTTTGATATCCTCTCCTTATGTTACTGTGTTTGTGTCTTTGTCTGTCACCGTGCACAGTAGGACCATCCCATGCTCCATAATAACGCCTGTGTGCAATAACCTGAAGGAGCTGGACAACGAGCCCATTTGGAAATGCTAATAGAATAGTGGAAACAGTATGTCAACACAAACACTCAGGCTCCGGTGAGAATCCCCAACCCTTTTAGCACGAGTGCTGTCTTCTACTCATGGTGCTACTACCAGAAAGAAACCACTAACCCACACTCAAAAATAAAAGTACAAGTGTGTACCTAAAAGTGTACACATGCTTGTCACTGGGGGTGTACCTTTTTGAGAGACAATTGTGTGCCGGTCCATTTTTATACCTTTTCAAATCATACCAGTTAAAGTACATTATTGTACCCTGCAAGACATAAAAGTACCTTTAAACTATAGTACAGAAATGTACCCATTGAAAACGATACTACAGGTTACCACAAGCTATTCTGGACTTTAAAGAGACAAAAATGTACCAGAATTGTCCACAATAATTGCTTCTTGACTGTTTATTGACATTACAAGATCATAAAAAGTTAATTCATTCCAAATATAGTTTCACATAAAATGTATCCTGGATAACAAGCCCATTTGGCAATACTAATAGTGGAAACGTATATATCCAAAGCTCCGGTGAGAATCCCCAAACCTTTTAGCACGAGTGCTGTCTTATGGTGCTAGTAACAGAAAGAAACCACTAACCTACAAAACATTTCTGCTGCAATCGTCCCAATTTACCCTCTAGGGTCAGTTTGCTTATACACATGACTAAAACTGGTTTACATGACGACATGTCCACACAGTTAGTTGTATTGTTTAATCTCCGCACATGGGACAGACACACAGCTCCGTGTAAATGGGTTTCATGCTACTTCAAGCAGCACAATAACATGTTTTAACAGAGATAAGCACACTGGATCTGCCTTAAACGGGTTTTTTTTTTTTTTTTTAACCGTCTAATCTCTCGCTGTATTGAGTTTGTGGAAAACATTGAAGGTCCTGCATAAGTAAACAGGCTCTCCTCTCATCAGAGGGCATCGAGTCCTGAGATCAATAACAGGATCATCCTGGCCTTTATAGATAGTTACTCAAGCAGATAGTCGAAAACAGATGTGGCGTGCGTCATTGCCGTGACCTTGGATGCGTAACGTGAACACACAGGTTGCGTTGTTGTTAATGAAGAGCCTGAGTCATGAAATGTTTGTATAAGATATGAAAATAAGATATTTTGGGGACTCTGTGCAGTGAATTTGATGGGTATAATCTGAAGAGCCTGGTCAACATTGTTGTGAATGAGTTCTGGTTTCATACATCTTCTCGTGACCTGAGTTTAATACTGTTATTTCTATTCAATTAACTTTGGTATGAAAGGGACCAATTAAGCCCCTTTCCGTCTGGACAAAAAAACATCTTACACCCACAAACATGTGGCGGTAGTCTTTAGTGGGAGAGGTTTCAATCAGCATTCATTCCCGGGACAAATGACTCTGCACGGTCACGGGTATTTATCAGCTCCGATCAGCAGTGATGGAAACATGACACCCGAGTAGACGTGCACATTTTTCGGCCCTTTTCTGGCGCAGTGCGATGACACGTGTTGCCTCCGTCCGTAACTTCTGTGACTCTTTGTCATCTTAACCACAAATTGTCGTCCAAGCAGCGCTCGAACATCGTTCTAAATTAGTCGGCACCGAGTTTCAAAGAAAGACTGAATACTGTAAGTAACATATACAAAAAAAAATTTGTGACCCACCAGAAAAAAGCAGAAAGGCACACTCATCTACTGACAATATGAAAGGAATCTATTGCCTATTTTTAACTGGCTTTCCCACTTTTGAAAAACCTGCACACCAGTATATGTGATAATTTTTTGATGGAAAAAAGGTATTAGTAGAACACTGGTTGCTTGAAGTTGATTGTTGAACATTAGACTCTTGACAAACCCGTTCAGCACCGAGCTCTCGTCTCAGTTTGCAAATGATGTGTATGGAACTTTATTTTACCCTTTACCGATGTATGAATGTTCAAAAAGGGTCGTGCACATTGTCTCATATCCAGGGTCTCTGTGTGAAAGTCTGCGTTTAGGGCTGCAACTAACAATCCCTGTTTTCTTGATTAAAATGTCAGAAAACTGTGAAAAATGCTCATCATGACTTCACAGAGCCAAAGGTGACATATATTGGACTCACTTGTCCAAAACCCTAAGATGTTAGTTTGAACAGAGAAAAGCAGCAAACCCTCACTCACATTTGAGAAGCTGTAACCAGAGAGTATTTGACAGTTTAGCTTGAAAAATTAACCGATTATCCCAACTTCCTGTCGAATCTGATCGAATAGTTTCACCTCTGTAGAGTCTTTCAGGGCTGGACCTGAATATTCAACTATTCTGATACTTGTGCTTTGGGTAGATATTCAGTTTTCTGTTTTGGGATTCAGATTCTTTTTTTTTTCTTCAATAACAGAATCCTTAAAAATGAATATTCGCTGTTGATTACCACCAAAGCTCAGGGGCCCAGAAAACGGCATTCAAGACTGCCTTAATGACTTTAGATTAAAAAAGCTGCCAAACTTTACTCATTCTGCTACAGAGAACATTAATCTTTGTTTTTATTCCTGGAGAATCGCCCGAGGTGTTGTGTGTGTCCAAGATCATTTCACATTTGCAAACAAAAGATGGAAAATAAACTTTTGGTTGCCCTACACTGGCTGGTGAATTAAAGAATTGTGTATGAATGTTGTGTTCGAACCACTTCCTCTGTTTTTCCAACTAAATAGACTTTTGAAATGCGTAAATTTGACTCCAATCGATGGCGGGTAACCCGGCAAACGAGAGTTGACTAACTTTACATAAAACAGCAGTTTTTGTCTGGTGGTTTGACTTTGTATCTCGTCAGTGTGATCAGATGTCTGCTGCCTCTGGGAGAGACTTTCTGACCCAAAGAAGTAATCGATTTAGCATCTCTTCCTCGTCGCTGCTCACTCTGAAACGCTCTTGAAGTAAAGAAGGAGACAAACTCTCTTTCACTTTTCACGGTATCATACCACCTGAATAAACTTTTGTCAAATGGTTGCCACACGTTCTTCTTTAAGACAATTCTTTCTTTACAATTTACACAAAAAAAACCCCACAACAGCTCTGTTTGTGTCTGCCCTGCGAGGCGTATTGCACATTAGCTTCACTAACTTCACTCCTGGCCTTCACAACCTAAACTCAAAGCTCAATTATTCAAGTGTTGCTGCTTCTTGGCAGCGTGCACGGCCTCCTGGCCTGCTGCAGTCTGCTTTTCTTTGGATCGCGTCTATTGTCTGCCTGATTTCCCCGGGCACCCAATCCTGGCTGGAGGATTGAGGGCCATCAAACAGAATTAAGAGGAGACAATAACTGTGTGTGTGTGACGGTGGATGTGTGAATGCTTACAGTTGGGCAAGAGCATGGTGAATTTTTTTGTGTGCTTTTTTTTTGTTGAAGTGTGTGTGGCCTAGGAGTGTGTGTGTGTGTGTGTGTGTGTGTGTGTGTGTGTGTGTGTGTTTTGAAGTGAAGCCAAAGCTTCCACAACAAGAAGAGGCCTCTCCTCCTGGCTCCGTCCACTGGTGCAGGCCTTCAGTGTCCGTCGCTCCAGCTGGCAGCCAATTTATACCGAGGCCAAACACTCCAATACCCACAGGCAGACCAACAGGGGCTCTTTGTGGTGCCAGAGTGTGTGTTTTTCCTTCACAGTGTGTGTGTGTGTTTTATCAGCTACTGAGACAGTTGTTCGGCTCATGATTGACTGCAAATGTTGTTAATCTCCAGACTTAGCTGCATCCAGAGGACTTCTATCCGTGTTTTTGCTTTGGTTAATGCATGACTTACATTATATTAGTGGCTCATAGTCGGTACTGCTGCCACCCGGAAGCCACGCAGCTTCAAGTGCATTGATTGTCTTGTCACAGTGAACTGCAGACTCTGATATCAGTATTTAAATATGTGAACATAAGCTACTAAAGAGCATGACATTTTTCAGGTGGAAGAAATGATAATGTGGCTGTTTAACAGAGACTCACCAGAAGTGGGGCAATGTTTTTGATTTGATTTGATCCTGAGCACCTGGTGCGAATGATATCACATGATCGAATGTCCCTTATCATCCTATATCAGTCCCATGTATCTAGGACAGTAGGGGTCTGCTTACCAACTAGAAGGCTGTTATCAATTGATTCATCATCGATTGATATGGTTGTAACTGTTACTGCGGCAACGGTGGGAGCTACATGATGACGTATATGGAGCATCTAAACGTCACGTAAGGAGGGAGGTCGCTGTGTCCTAAAAAACAGGACTTTTACACCAGAGACCCAAGAAACAACATTTTAACATCCAAACAATGTTTTTTTCTAACGTTAAGGACTCTTTTCAGTGCCTAAACCTAAAGAAAGTGACTGAAATGTGGGTGTTTTTTTCTCAAAGTACCGGCGACTTGTTATCAGCCTGCATTGAATGGGGCTGGAATCATCTCCATTCAATACGCTGATACGAGCCTTCTGGATCTTCTAGCTTGGGGAGACGGCCCCTGCTGACCTCGATATATGGGACTGATATAGGATGATAAGGGCCATTCAATCGAGTGATAACATTGTAAACAGGTGTCCTGACGGTGGTGTGAACGAAAGAGAGGAACAGCCATGTAGTCAAGACGTATTTTAATTCCTTTATTCTGTTTTTGTTGTTTCTCCTGTATGTCACCTGTTGCCTGCTCACATCATTTTTTCCTGCACATTTGAAGTTCCTGCTACATGCAGCTTTTTGCAGGTTACCGAGTCACTCCGGCACTCTTTTGGGATTATATCTATATCAATATAGATCTATATCTATCCAGTGTTTCCCCGAGGATTTCTTCCAGCAATGGTTTCTGAAGAGTTTTATTTTGTGCCTGCTGACACGAGAAGAGCTTTAGACACATATCTGGCAGCGAGACCAGCAGCGGAGCCTTCGTTGTCAATTTCACTTTCGAACGACCGACAACAGACTGTTAAACGGTGGCAATGTTGGAGGGTGTTCGATTTATCATTGCTCGTCCCCGCTGTTGAATGCACATCGGGGGAACAATGTATCCCACAGTATGTACAGCGTCTCTGAGGACATTGAAAAGCGCTATATAAGTTTGATGTATTATTATTTATGTATTATAATTACCCCTCTCAGATGATTCATGCATGAGGAGGCTATTTAGATGCATAGATCACAACCTGGTGCAAAAATGAAGCAGATGCATTTGTTGTGAAAACTAATTCGATTCAATTTCATTCTGCTCTGATCTGATTTGTTGTTTTTTATTGGATACAAAATGAAGTGGTACACAGATCAGCTGTTTCTTATAGTCACCAGGAATGCAATTTTCACTTTCTATTACACGTTACAAAATTGACATTGACAACAACAACAACAACCAAAAGCCAATGCTGCTAAATCTGTTGCTGTGTCTACAAACTTTTACTAAAGTCTCTGGCCTGTTGACAAAATATGTTTCCGTTCCTGATCTCCAGGATTCTGGAGGTTTTTTTGATGGCTTATAGTTTGTTGTTTTGGGGTTCGCAGTTTATAAGAACCAGTGCAGGATTCAGCCTGTCCAGCACTGAAATGCTGTTTACTGTTGTTTAATGAAGTTCTGCATTTTAAACATTGCTATGTCCTTGTGAATGAAATATCATATAACGGTAAATATTTATCCTGTCATTGCATCGGAGCTTTGGCTGAAAGATGGAGAGCTTTCTCTGCACACTTCATCTACATTTGTTTATTTATTTAGCACTTTTGAAATTAAACCTGCCAGGTAAAATGATATAGCACACAATTTATTATTATGAGGTATAAAATTGTGCTTGGCAGACTGTAACTAGGAACTGTGAAATGCCATTCGATATGCTCAGTTTGCACTTCTCAGGGATCAAATAGGGCAACGGACCTTTCACCCTGAAACAGTGAGACCACTGACCTCGTGCGTCACCTGCGCTGCTATTTCTGCTGAGAGACAGCGAGACTCTGCTCTGCTTTCACTTTGTTATGTAAGGGCACCAAAAATGAAATCAACCCTCAAAAAAAAAAAAGTTTTACATTTAAGGCATTTAGCTGATCCTCTTATCTTGACTGGTGCAACAATTTTTTCCATTCACCAGCATTACAAGAAACCATTATTATTACGGAGCCACAGTCTTGACAATTTTGCCGTGACCTCGGAATAATCATGTAAAAGAAATGACAAGAAACCAATTTCAGTTCGAGTGGATTTCAAAAAATGTATTTTGACATGGATTAGGTCAGGGCTGACTAATTGTAGTGAATCACTCCAGTGTTTTGACAGTATAGTCCCACTCATACGCACCAGTAATATCAGTTATCCTCTTCAGCCTATTGTGGGGGAATTCTCATATAGTTTTTCATTTCTCTGCTGAAATCTTCTCGATTCACAACTTTTCTCACTGTTGTGAACCCTTAAAAATGAAGCCACATCTACTTGTGACCCCCTCATTAGTTACGCCACATTTCCACTGCATGGTACGGCATGGCCACGTTTTTGGTTTTCCATTAGCAAAAGTTGCGGATGGCACCTGGTACTTTGGTAGCTGAGAACAGACATCCTGCACAAACCTGCCATTTTTAAATAGCCAAGCTACCATCAATAGTGAGCGACCACAATTTTTTCAACTGATGAAGTGCAGACATCGTTGCTGATGAAAGGATCCAGCGAGTGTCGCGTGGAAGATGATATCGCAGAAGCGTCGCTATGGCGATGAGAAGCAAATGCGGTGCCAAAAGTGAGTCGATTCGAGTCACGCCGGACCATGCATTTAGAAATGAGGCATTAGTGTGGAGCGCTGTCGTGAGCAGTTCGACGTCGGGCTGCACGACAAGAGGGAAATATCTAATTGTGATTATTTTGATTGGAGGGAATGATGATATTTGCTTCACTATTCTCATGTTCATCGAAAAATATATTATCAATGTGGGATCTGTACCAAACAAAGACGTTTTCTGTAGAATACGACTTGTAGCAGAGACGTCTCAGTCACAGTACTTCATTCCTAATGGTATTTTGACACATAAGTTTTCCAGAGCAAATGAGCAATGCTTTTTAAAGTGTTTTCTTGCAGCCATTGAAAGAACTACATCACAGGACACTCACTAGTCATTACCTCCTACAAACATTAGTTGTGTTGCTTTTATAAGCCAAAATATGAACCACATGCTCAGGATTCAACACACGAGGTCATAGTGATGTTTGTGGTTGTCATAGAACCTGATTGATAAAACCAGAGCGACTGGTCTCTGTGAATGCAGAGTCTGTGTGTGTGTGTGTGTGTGTGTGTGTGTGTGTGTGTGTGTGTGTGTGTGTGTGTGTGTGTGGGTTTGTGGGAAACAGTTGCCGTTGAACAGGTTTCAGTGGGAGGATGCGTGATGATGAACCCACAGTTTCATTGTGAATCACTACAGTTACACTTCACTATTACATCATCAGCTACCTTTTTATCTCATGTTGTTAATATCAGAGATGTTTGGAGCTTTTAATAGTAATAAATATGATGTTAGAGTCATAATTTAGACTGATGTTTAAAATGGTTCTTTCTCTGATTATTTTTTGGGCTGTAATAATAATTAAATTAACTGGCTGACTGACAGACAATTAATTGTTTTGTTTCCTTGTTACTGCTTCTCAGATGTGAATATTAGCTGGTTTCTTTAGTCTTCTATTGATTATAAATTGAATATTCTTTGGGTTTAGGACTATTGCGAATTCGTAATAATGCCCTAATGTGTTGTATTAATATTGTCTCATTTTACATCTTAAATCACCAACATTTGATTATCTCTTGGTCTCGTTTATTGTTTTTTGTTGTCTTTACAGAAAAACAGATTTTATCAGCGAGAGCTCTTATAACAGTAAACTGTGTTAACTTTAAACACCGGTATTGTGCAGTACTTTGGTAGCTTGTGTAAGATGTCTCTGACCTGCTGCCACCAAGACAAATATTTCACATTCTGCTTGAAACATGAAGTCACTTAACAGGGAGCAGAAAGCAGACGTGAGTAATAAACACAGTAATGAGGGTTAATTTCACATTTGTCTTGCCAATCACAAAACCCTCTTTAAACTTTACGATCAGGGGGTAAATACCCAGTGGAGTAGGTATAACCCTGCTTCTTACTCTGCTGTTTTGTATGACCCCTGGCTATAGATGCATGGAAATAACATACAGTATAGCCATAGATGATTCTGCCAAATAAAGAGTGTAAATAATCACATGTCCACATGTGGATGTGCGAGATAACAGCAGTTATTGCTGCGTCCTCCCTGAGAAAATGAAGAAACAAATAATATTTGGGTGGTTATATGTGGGGCCACATGCACAAAACTGTGTAGATTCACAACTAAAACTGCAAAAAGACAGAAATATGCATTATTTTTGTGAGATTTATAAGGCTGCACATACACCTGATTCTGTTTTCTAAATCTCAATCATTGTGAAACTGGATGCACGTGTCGTGCACGAGCCTTATTTCCACACCGACAGTTCGCCAAAAATGGATGTAGAAAGAAACGGCCTTAAACATCTGTTTGCATATCCAAAGTTGTGCCCCGCTCCACTACTCATTACACCTGTCAATGAGAAATGCATGAGTGCAATTTCACCCACTCAGGGTTTTTCCTGGCTCAAAATGATGCAGTTGTGGTCCCATCCTGATCATGTGTGCATATTTTACAAGATTATAAAACTAAAATCTCATTACTTTTAAACTGCCTGCAATGCTTGTTAGAAAACAGACGCCTGTCAGAGTTTTGTCGAGAGCTGGAGGTGGGGTGAAATATGAAATATGAGGTGGCCACCTCATAATTCTATATGCAGGAAAAACCCTGCTGACTGTTGTCGCATCACGTTTCTGCAAACCATTATTGAAAAAATCTCAATCGGAATTATTAATAAATGTCAGAAGGACGATGAAATGAATGAATGAAAATGAAGTTTATAAATGTGAATTTGATTGACATTTTACAGAACACTGTAAAAATAACACAATCGGTGAAATTGTGAACAATGTTACCCATCTCTCAACTTATATTTTCTATCTCTTCTTTATTTCACCTGCAGCTATCTCGGCTAAAACCGCGTGTACGCTGGTCTGAAGTATGCATAAGGTGCGCACATTCTTCCTTCATAAATACCAGTTTATGTGTGTGGGAAAAAGGCGTATGCATGTTTTTTTGTGCGTCCACATTGTTTATGCATGTGGCCCCCGGTATATTTTGGCCCTCATTGGACTGCTGACAGTTACGACAGGCAGGAAATGATGGCTGGTAAACTGATGCAGTTAAATGCTTTGTGTCTTAACCACTTGAATATCTGACGTCCCTGATATCTGACTGTTAACAGAGATAACCGTGTTTTCCAATATGGTGTGAAAGCAGCAGGCTGTGTTGCAGTGATGCAGGCTGTCTGCTTAATATATTTTACCGGCGTTCACATAACCGGTGTCCTCAGATGACCCTGAATGCAGCAGTCTCGGCTCTGAACTGAGCTGAACTCAGAGGTGGATTGTTCTCTTCTGTGCTTTATCTTTTAGCCTCCGGTGTTATCCCTGGAGTCATCCAGCAGAGGTTTAAGATCACCACCGCTGCTGCAGAGGACAGAACCTGTACAAATATCTTTTCCAGAGCAAACATCTGCAGTCTGAAGTTTTTATTTTGACACTCTCCAAATAACAAAGAAACCAGCCTTTGTCACATTTTAATATTTGCTTTATTCAGAGTCATACTGTGGTCCAGAGGTTGCAAACAAAATCCGCATTGACTCACAAGTACACTACACGGCCAAAAGTATGTGGACGCTCCAGTCCTTGATGCTACAGTCTACTAGAGCTGCAACAATTAGTCTAATTGATTAGTTGTCAGCTATTTTGATAACTGATTAATTGTTTTAGATATTTCTATGTAAAAAAAAAGCTAAATATTCATGGTTTCCAGCTTCTCAAATATGAGGATTTGAGGCTTTTCTTTGTAAAATTTTAAGTGTATAGACAAAACAGTTAATTGACTAATTGAGAAAATAATCGTAAAAGTTGAAACAGAATCAACTTTTGGAGAAAAGCAACCCGACGTCACGCTGCGGTGGCCCATCATGCCAGCAGCACAAATACTGACCACAACAACAGCAGGGACTTCCCTGTGTGTTCTATTTACATACAGTATTACACAACAGTTTAAACACATCATATTTACTTACATGTCATGTGCTCCTTTTATCTACTAGTGTTTTGTCTACCTATGTAAATTGATTTTTAAACTCTGACTTTGTGATAAGGGATGTACATTTATGATAATCTGTTTGTTTTTGTTGCAAGAAGTGCAGAAATCCCAGACGCTTGTCCTCCAGTAGACCTGAGGCTGAAGTGTGTGACCTCTCTCACTGCTTTTATTACACGGACACAAACACACAGAAAGCACACAGAAGAAAACACATCTGCTGAGATGTAATATTGTTTTATTTAAGCTCATGCCCCGACGCTGAGGCACCGACACAGAAAGGAGCGCATCGCTGAGAAGGAGAGGCGTAGCAGATTGGTTCATTTAAATAGGACATTTAAAGCCACGTTTCGGTATAGTACCCACTGCAGATACTGCTCTTGGATGTAGGTTAAAATGTAGGCGGGGTTACCAATCAACCGCAATATCACAACACCACGCTGGTAACAAGCGACCGCCGCAACCGTTATGTTCCTGTTTTTCTTTCTTTTTTCACGAGGCTAGGCCCTTCTTGTTTTACACTTCAATGTGTGTGTGTTGGATGTTAAATAAATTTATAATGAAAACAAGAGTTAAGAGTGTAATTTACCAGCCGTGGGTAAACAAAGAGGATTTAATTGCTCTGTCTAAAGGCTTCCTGAAAGCAGCGGGGATCAGGAGTTGGACCCCGGTTTGTTTTTCCTCGCCGCTGTGATCGCCACATCAGGTGATGGCGTCCTCGTTTTCTACACAACTCTCTCTGTCGATATTGCAGCAGACCGAGAACCCGCAGGCGGGTCTTCCAGCTCCGCCGTTTCAGTTGCGCTCGCCATACTGTGACTGACTAACGTCCGACAGCTAAAAGTGTCCTGGTGGAACTCGCACTCGTGAAATTTGGTTCTGCATTGCGTGCATCAATCTACATACCGTGTGTAGATGCAATAATACCTCATACTGCAGTTTTGAGCCACCTTAAATTACCACAGCTGACATTCCTTCACATCCCTACCAATCAATGGACTGCAGACAAAAAAACGGGACAGAATGGAGTGGTTTTATTGGTAACATCCACAACTTCTGACAATGGAAACGCAAAAATAACCTTTAATTCTAGCGTGTAACAAAGTGAACCTGACTGCTTGGTGGAAACTTGGTGGCTTTAAGCGACACCCCCACACCGCCGTGTCACGGCAAAACACAACACTGGGGTAAGGAGGGATTATCTAACCCACTCGTGTGTCTAGGAGCTTCCCACGAGTT
>JAOVVB010002020.1:1644-17331 GCA_028570985.1 Heterobranchus longifilis | reverse complement strand
CACGCTCACACACACCCACAACCACCACCAATGGAGTAGTGACAGGCATGCAGCCCAACGCAATCTCCACCCCTACACTCTGTAACGGCAGACGATCATGAACGCAGTATATGTTGTGATATACTAAAGTTTGTGAAATTTCACGGAGAAAATAAGATAGGGATGCATTGTTGGCTAATTAAATGAATTACAGTAAATACCTGGCAAATTAAAGTATATGATCACATTTATGCAAAAAATGCAAAGTATTAAAGGCAGATGAATAGGGGGAATAACGTAACCGATATCACCATGACAAAATCCCCAGTTGATTACTTACATTAAGACAATTATCTTTTGTATTACAAGTTTTCTGAAATTGTTGTGTTCTATGTAAATATGTTATTAAATGTGATGATTTGCGTACATTTCCAGAACAGACGGATATCTATCACACTATAATTAAAACTTCCTACAATTTTCCACAATTAAAATCTGTTTTACAGTATGTAGGAAGTTTTATATCGCAGTATTACGTAGTATCATCTGGTCCACTTCCCAACAAAGCAGTAATATCATTACACAAATACATGAACTCTGGCTCCCTCTAGTGGCTCATTTTGACCTTACGATCGAGCAGTGATGTCCAAGTCCAACAAGGTTTATGACTTAAATTATTTTCAACATTGGCTTAAAGTTAAAAAAAAAAAAAAAAAGACTGGAGGCAGGCTCAGGACAGAGAAGTATATTTTAGCTAAGTTGGAGTAACAATACAGCCTTCACATAAGGCTCAGAAGCATATAGTATAATATGTATGCATAAATATGCATTCAAAACCACAAACCAAATAAATAAATAAATAAATACTTACAAATAAATAACGAGCATTTTGTGGAATATACAGTACATCAGTTGAAATGTTTTAGTATTGTCAAGAAGCAGTATCTTACGAGTTCATGGAACAGGGGAATGGATGCTCTGTGTTCAACATGCCCACAGTTGTCCAGATGTTTTGGCACACGCTGCCCTGCCTTGATGGTTTCTGAGCTTTGTTTTATTTAGTTTTCTTTTTTTTTTTCTTGACCCATTTCTAGGACAGTGAAGCTGCTTTAAACAAAACATAAAATGATAAAACTAGCCAGTTTGTTCATAGGAGGTTCATAGAACCAGTGGCTCAAATAAACGGCTAAAAATGATCGAAGCAATTCATACAATGCAAAAGGCTAAAAACAATTCATAGACTTAAAAATGGTTAAAAAATGAACATCAAAATAAGTCGCAGTGGACACATGTGCTGCATGTCTATCACA
The DNA here is from genome assembly GCA_028570985.1 of Heterobranchus longifilis. Lineage (NCBI taxonomy): Eukaryota > Metazoa > Chordata > Actinopteri > Siluriformes > Clariidae > Heterobranchus > Heterobranchus longifilis. Next base: position 16,042 of record JAOVVB010002020.1, on the reverse strand, counting down.
AGGGAATGCTTCCCTACGAGATTATTTTTCTGCTTTTGTTTCCCTTCAAACTGCAACATTGCAAGTCCCCTGACAAAGCTATAAATACTCAAATCTTATGGATCTCTTACTGAAATATTCCAGCCAATGAAATGGATATTTTGAGATTTATATCAGCATCAAACTAAAAGAAAAAAAAAAAACAAACACTCATTTTAAAGTGGCTGCTACTGTGAATCACTTCCTTGTATGCAAAGAAAAAACACTTTGTGATACCAGTAAATGGAATGAAGTCATATCTACACTGAAACGAGAAGCACTGCCGTAACGTTCGAGGGAAAAGTTTGCGTACACTAAGCTGTGAAACGGTGAAATGTTTTGTTTCAATGCTGAAATGTCAAAAACGTCTGTAGAAATGTGACAAAACCTAAAAAAGAAAAAGAAAAAAGAAAGAAAACCCAACGTTGGCCTAATACTGACAGGGAAATACGGACAATTTTACATCTGCTATGTACACCCGTCACATTTTTCTGTCTGAGGAAACCTCGTCCTTCTCCGCCGAGGATAAAAAAATAAATTAAAACTGAAAGAAAATGCAAAGAATGGGGGGTGGGGGGGATAAGGCAGCAGAATACAGTCTTATGAGATTATCTCCCTTCTAAAGATGAGTCAGTCTGCAGGTTGGTTACATTTTGTTAGAGTGACAGTGACTACATAGAGGATACAGATATTAAACACTAACAAGTCAAAATACTGCTTAGCCGGGATTTTTTTCTTTTTTGAAGGTCTTTTTCATTACTAAACTGAATTAGGCCTTCCATCTACAGCAAATGTACTAAACATACAATATAATACATTCCTATTTTCCTGCTCTTCCTATACCGTGAGGCAGAGAGGACTGAATTTGATCTACATGAGGGAAATAGCCACTTATGCTCGCTATACATCCAGGCAAATTCCTCTCTGGTCAGTGCATGTTCCTATCTGTCACAGTGCCCGATGACATCTTTAAATACTGAGGAGTGCACTAAAACACTCCGCTTGTTTCCTACAAACTGAGAAGCTGAAGTGTTCGAAGGCCAGCAGCCAAATCATTTCGCAGTCAAGAGTTTGACTGCTGGCCACAAGCACTTCAGCACTATGTGAGGCCATCGTCTGTAGCTTTCTTCATATTGCTACTTGTTTCAAGTCTCACTTTAACCCCTCAGAGCTTTCTTTCCTTTACATACTCATTGGTACATTCGCCTTCCTTCCCTCCCCGCCCTCCCGCTCCACTCGTCTCAGTGAGTGGCCAGCTCCGGCTCTGAGGAGCGCGTGCTGTAGCCGTTGGCGGGCTGGGGCAGCGCGTTGCCATCCGTCTCCTTGGCTGCGCCCGTGGCCGCACGTGGTCTCTGAGAGCGGGAGGAGCCCATGAATAGTCGCAGGGCGCCCCTGCAAATTAGGGAGAACCAATAGAGCTGGGGCGCCATGAGCAGAGCAGCACCGAGGTTACAGTGCCACGGCACCGACAGGGGAACCATGTGGAAGGGAATGGACGCGTACCTGGATCCATAAAGACATAAAAAGGATGGTAAACGCGCATTCTGAGTCTTATGTCTATAATTAGAGATGTTCCGATACCATTTTTTTGCTTCCTGATACTGATTCCAATATCTGAACTTGCATATCAGCAAAATACAGAGGACCGCCAATACGTACAATTTTTTATAGCTGTATATAGAGAGCTCCAGGCATGAAGTATTTTTGGAGGCCAACCCGGAAGCTAATCGCCCTGGTTCCCTCGACAAAAAGCCTATGGGATTTTTTCATTGGATTTTGGATTATTGCAGAAAATAAGCTCTGTGACAAACACAAATTTATGATACTTGCACATTTTGGTCAGCAAGATCATCTTTACAAATGAACACCACTTTTATGATTTTTGAAGCATAAATGCAATTGGCAGAAGGAAAAAGTTAACGGTAGGCTATAAACAAATTTATCACGGTCGCACGACTCTCCGCCGTCGCCATACTAAGCTGATGGTGACGTTTAATGTCCTCGACAACCTCTGTAGTCTCATTGAGCCACTTGTTAGCAACTCCCTTTTTAGAGACAAGTAAAAGCTTTGAAATTCATGAGCAGGGTATTTACCTCCATATTTTATATCGTAGAACAAAACTCTCTTAAGTTTATGTTAACCACAGACTTTATTTCAAACGTCTAAACAAAAACCCATTAAATATATTACATACTATATTACTAACCCTGTATGGATGTGACTGCTTTAATTGTTGTATGGCCTGGCTCAGGTTAAACTCTTTGTAAAACATGAACAAATACAGAGAATGAATGCTATACAACTTTCTTTTATTATCCAGTTTGATAGTCAGTCACAACTGAAAAAGAACTTACATACATCTAGAAATAAATAACAATTCCTTTAATAAATTGTTAGAAGTGCAGCCACAATTTAGTAAAATATTAGTACAGTAACAGTATAAAACAGTAGTGCAACAGCAACTTAAAAACTAAATAAATCTAGGAATTGACTGACATTTTGCTAGCTCTGGCTAACGTTACACAACGAAAGAAGCAAGATGGCTCACTCGTTAGCTACTTCCATTATTGATTTCAGACAGCGATCGTTTTTTCCAAGTAGCTAATGAGTGAGCATCTTGCGTCTTTCTCATTTCTGTAAAGATTTGCACATGCGCAGTACCGATCAGGCAGGATGTACGGATCAGGTAGCGAGTGACACGTGTTGTTGTTCTTGTGTAGCGTAAATAAGCTGATAAATGATATGATAACGTGATATCGGATCGGTGCATAGACTCGCGTACTCGCCGATACCTGATCCAGTATTTTAGGCAGTATCGGAGGTACTGGTATTGGAACAACTCTATCCATAATCCATAAGATAGAGATCATGTGGCTGTGCTGCAAGTTACCGACCCAAGCTGAGCAAGACAGCAGAATATGAGAAAACAGATGGAAAGACAGACATACCTTCCATAGACGTAGTAGAGGTAAGGGAAGAGGAGGACTCGACAGATGAAAAAAGTGATCAGCATAAGAGCCCCATTCACTTTGTGCAGGAGAGTGTGTTGCTGTTTGTACTGAGAGCAGAAAAAAAACAACAGAGGGAGAGGGCGAGAGAGAGGGAGAAAGAAAAGCAAGCAGTACAGTTTGTTGAAAGCTGACGGTGTTAATCTTATTTGCCATCCTTTTATTGTTAACGCTAACATTTGTTATAGTTGTTAATACTATCTGCATGGACTGAACAACGTGGCGATGGAGAGCACGGTATGCCATGCAGCTGGTTGGACGCTGATTGATTCTACAGGAGGCAGTGGGACAGTTTTTCCCCATTTCCACCAACATGGACTGTTCTGGTTTGTGCACCTACTTTTCAACAGTTCAGAGCAAAATAAATTTGTTCAGGACCCGAAAAGTTAAGCTAGAACTAAAAAATAGCAGGTTTTCTTTGACCTGAAGTGCGAATCGAAGTGGGCGTGTCATATTCTACAGGTTGGAAAGAGAGGATGGAGTCTTAAGGCCGTTGCACTCCGGGGACGTGACGAATAAACGACACGAAAATGAGAAATAATCGCCAGCAAATATTTTTGCATCAAAACTACTCATACTGGCAGCAACGCAGATTTGCAACAATGATTCAAGAAAAGGTTCGCAATGTGAGCGGGCAGAGGATCAACTACCGGGAGGCGATCTCCGTCCTCATCAGTAAACGACACAACATGATTGGTTGATAACTTTATTCGCAGTGCGAAAGCTTGTTCCAAAAAAACATTATGTTGCTTTTTCGCTGTATAATATTCGTGTTCTGTGTGCAAGTAGAAAAACAACAGTTTGAAAAAATATGCACCTGGTCTGTAAAGGCCTTTACACGTAATAGTCTTCTGTCTTCTTCTTATTAATAGCTGGTCCATGCTTGGTTTTCGGATAAAAATAAATATCTGCAATAACCGAACAAAAGCTTGCAGCTAATCAATGCGATCCACCATCTTGCTACTACGGTTTACTTCGGTTGTGCGTGTGCAACGCCCTCCGTTGATGACACACCCTTGATTACAATGTTTCTGCTCAAAACTGCTGGAGATGCAGGCTGATTCGCTAGATAGCACCAAGGTTCCAAGAATCCTGAACGGAAACGGTTGAAGAACCAGAGCTAATTTGGTGGAAAAGGGGAACGTGTGCGTCAGGGATGCAGTCCTTTTGTTTTTACATTCTCGTTTGTTTACAGCAGAAGACTTGAGCTTTTTACAGTCAACCTGCTTCAGGGAGATAACACTGAGGACAAGCTTGCACTCATTTCTCTAAAAAAAAAAAAAAAAAAGGTTTTCCTCTTGCCGATTCATGAGTCTCCCATCCTTGAATTAAATGGCATCCCCATCAATAAATACTGTATTGTTTCTTATTCTATAGGTATACAAGGCCAGCTGTTGTTTATCAAACGACCACATGCACTGTTGTCAGGGACGGGAGGGGTGGGGTGTTGAGTGATAGAGGGTAGAAGGACAAGCTGATATTGTATCTGCTGAATATCCAGTCTAAATACTAGCGGCTATATTCAGAGGATAACAGCTGTGGGAGCCTCAGATGGGGGGACAAACAGAAAGCAATGGAGGGAAAACCTGCACCCGGACATTGTAACATCGTACACATCCACTCAAACCTAACACAAATACGGGGGGGGGGGTGCAGCTCCTACTAAGTGTATTCAAGCAAACTGTGTTACCAATTAACGACTGATGTTTCTGACAGTGCGGTGCTGGGCATGAACGAGCTGCATGCTGGGAATGACCGGAAATATATTCTCCATTGAATGAAAAAGGGGGAAAAAAGAAGTGGAGAGTGCAGAAGAACTTTAGTGTGACACATGCACATGCAACAAAGCACCCAAATCTTCTTTGAGGCTGAACCAAGACACTTACCTGGATGAGGATTTTTCCTAAGCAGACAGACGGAGTGCTGAGCTCAGCCATGAACATTATACCCTGGAAATAATCTCCCTTTCCTTGTCGCCAAAACTAGAGAGAATAAAAGAGGTTGATTATTTGTCAAGAATGTGATTACAGTTTTGTTCCTTTTGTGGACTTTTGGATACATTTGCAATAAATACCCATCTGTAAATAAATATCTAGCTGGAGGCAACAAGTAAAACATTTTGGAGATGGAATTTCTACTTTTCCAAGAGTCAGACAGACTTGTGGCTGGCCTTTTAATGTTTCTACAAGCAGCCTGAACTCATAGCGAAGAGTGAACTTTGCAGAGCTTGTTTTATAGATGTCAGTGGGATCAAGTAGCAACTTCTCTCAAAAAGGGGGAAGCAAACTGTTAAAACTTCTCCAAAAAATGTATGTCTGGTTAATTAACTTCTGCACTTTAGTGTAGCATTTCATTGTATGCTCCTGCACTTTGTTGCATAATGTGTAATGTGTAAGAGCTGCTTGGTATTGTCATGCTATCTGTTGATTGTTATTGTTGATTCTGTGTGTCATCTGTCTCTCTTGTCTCTAGGAACTGCAGCAGGATTCTGTTATTCTACATTATTGAAAAACCAAAAAGAAGCCTGAATATCTGAATCCCAAAATTGAAATCCGAATATCTACCCAACAAACCAATATCAGAATAGACGAATATTCGGGTCCAGCTCTACTCTGTAATATATGAAATGTGTCCTGTAATACAGTTCAGTAATAGCTGCCATGCAGTTCCCATACCAGTATTCAGAAGCATGTATATTGAAATGTTAAGAAAAACAAACATACCGTGATTTATGCTATTACCGCCCATGCTTCAAATTATACCATGATATAAATTTTAGGCCGTACCGCCCAGTCCTAGATTATGTCATCCTTTAACCCATGTGTTTACATGAACACACAGCTATGCATAAATACAATTTAGAGCTGCAAAGATTAGTCGATCAATTGAAAATAGGCACTTATTTTGATAATCAATTAGTCGTTTTTCAAGCTTTTACTGGTTTTATCTTGTTATATTTTGCTTTTTTTTGCTTTTCCTTGTCTTAATAGTATAGTAAACTGAATATCTTTGTGTTTTCTGATGTATTATACACCAAACGATTAACTGATTGAGAAAATAATTGGCAGATTAATCGATAAGAAAGAGTCGCTGCAGACCTAACTAATAATGCAATTATTTTGGAAAAGGTAATTACAACTATAATGTGCTTTTCAAGACTGTATGTACTAACAAAATAGATATTTCAACACAATGTTAATTGCACCCTCAACATACCTTCATACTGCACACTTGGACTTAAAGACATCTGTTTAGTTTGTCTCACTTTGAATAAAATAGAAAGAAAATTGTACAATTTCCCCTTAACCACATTGTCACTTTAAATAATCATAAAAACTACCTAAGAGTAGGTAGCTGCATAAAGATAATTCAGTGCTATACTTCTCCCTGGCCTCACTCAAATCTCAGCCCAGCAGAAAGAGCAATGTGTGACAGTTACCACAGAGACGGGGAAGCAGACGGTGACCATGACAACATGGTGCAGCACCATGAGGAACTCGCGACGCAAGTAGCTGGTCAGTGCTGTGCTCATGTGCTGGGGAGCTGCCGAGGCCTCCTCGTGCCCTTTGACCCGTAGCTTGTACCAGTAGCACATGAACATTGCGTAGATGTCGTACACGAAGTAGGGGACAGCAAACATGATGTAAGTGCTAGTCAGCCAATGCCTGTGTAGAGAGGAAGACAAGCAGGCTTTTAAAAACACAAAGGAAACAATAGATATCTATTAAACAGTATGAGCAAAGAATTCCCTCAAACAGAGCTTTGTTAAAGAACACGCATGTATTTTCTAATACCGTGTTTGCCTGTTAAATTGGTTACTAAAACAAAATTTGACAAATCTATTAAAAAAATAAACAGTGCAGTGACTACCCTCAAAAAAGAAGTTTCCCTCCTGCAGTCCAGAAAACTCTCAATGGATCCCATCACTTCTGAATTAACAACCATCTAAAAAACGTGCCAAAATGAGAAACAAAATGTCTAGATAGCTGAATTAAACACTGCTTATACACTATCAGACAGCACCTGGCATTTGCAGCTATTCAGGTTGTCATGAAACCAGAATTTTGAACTTTGATACAATACTAGTATAAAAAAACACTCAATACCCCTTTTGATACCACAGCAAAAAGAAAAAAAAAGTCCTAGACATACAAAATAAGATGTTTTTTTCTTAACAACCTTCACAGTGCTGGTACAGAAAACTGTAACAGCCGCAGGTTGAGAGCCAGTTGATTTTCTTGCCCGTTGTTTCATCTGTGCAGCCATGGGTTGAAAATCTGATTGTAGATCAGTTTTTTGTTTATAGCTGCTTTTGATACTATCGAATGTACAATTAACGGAAATCATGTTGTTTTAAACACGTATCAAGGCAACAATATCAAGTTACATTTTTGGTATATGATGTAGGACCCAAAGTGCCTTTGCATGGCGCATCTTAAGCCTTGGAAATTACAAATCTTGACAGCTGATTTGTTACATGCATTAAAAAGACAGGACAGGCAGGTCAAATGGGGTGGAATATATTCTGATGAGCACTTCTTGACTTACTGGTCCTCGAGGATGTCCTCGCAGGAAGAAGCAATGATGTAGCCAGCTGAAGAAGCCATGACTGCCTGAACTGATGAAACCAACCTGGGAGCAGAGAATGGCAAGTTAACTACAAAGTATGTATTTCTCATTAGCACAATGCAGCAAAAGGTTTTAGACTGTCTCGTCAACACATGATAAGAAAGTAGTGCCCTTTTGCTTTTATGCAAACAATATGCATCTGAAAGCTCTTGGTAAAAATGACTGCTGCAACAACCTGCCATACTTGAGTCTTGCAAAAAAAAAAGCATGAGTTTGAGTAAACAACTTGGATGGCGCTGCAGTAAAAGCAACAAGTTTTAGAAGATCTCACCTTGCAGATACAATGACTGCATCTCCTTCGCTCCACCTCAGTGCTGGGATTGACTTCAGGCATTGTTTGGACAGAAGGAAAAGGCCTGGAAAGAACATAGACCCAGCAGCTAGAATGGTCAGCATGGTCCCTGGCGATCTGACTGAGGCAAAAAGTTCAGCGGGCAATCTGGTCCTTGAGATGCGTCACTCTTTCCACTCTCTGAAACATATACAATATCAAACAATGAATAAACAGTAGTTCATATTGATCTCACTAGTGGCAACTCCCATGCATATACATTTGACTGCAAAGCAAACACTATCAAAGTCCAACATATGTGGCAATGTATTGTTCTAGCTCCATTTGAGGTCTTGCTATATGTACAATAAAGATGAAGTGGGGTAAACAGACACATTGTGCCCTGGCACAATGTGGAAAATGGGTTTATATTCAATGTGAAAGAGGACAGTGCCTGGGATCCAAAGTAGGGAGCTTATGTTGAGTACAGTGGCGGACGGGCAGAATATGAGATAGAAGGCCCTTTTGTGCAGCATGCTGCTGTCCATCTGATGACATTGTGCGCCTTATTCTCCATGTATTCCTGGGGCAACCATGTGGTAGTCCATGCGGTTTTACAGTTTACTTGTACACTAGACTAGCTGACTCAATAAAAAGTTGAAGTCCATTAGTAAAAAATACGCATTGCGCTATTTTAAAATCCTGAACGTCGAAAATATCGACATAAGCATGAGCTGCTGTTGCACATGGTTTCGAGCAACAACGTTAGCCATGTTACCTGTCTGGAAAAAATAATTAACGTTACTAGCCAAGCTTTGACAGGTGACGTTAGCTAACCAGATAGGGGAATTGAGACCGGCTGTAGGTTGACATACAACTAACGTCAAACTGAACTGTTTATGTTAACGTTAGCTTAAGCAACTTTGTCTAAACTGTACAATGTGAGCACACGTCTAATTTATACTAAAGTAACGCTAGCTTAGCTTTTCATCAAATACACCGGCTAGTTAAGCTAAAATTAACATCAGCTTGCTAACGTTACAAGTAACGTTAACGCAAATGAATGGGCTTTGTTATTTGGCTGTCAACTTGTTAGCAAAAAACTGGGTCAGTCAACATGCAAGTGTGTACATTTAGTGAACAGAGACGATATTGTCAATATTTAATGCCATCCCTCGCTTTGGGATGGCCAACTGTCTGCGCCTGCTAACAATGACGCTAGGACTGTTAGCTAACATTAGCATCTGGCTATAGCAGTTAGTCACCGCTGGCTTAGTTAGCAACCATTACTTTTTGACCAAATTCAAATAAGGATAGTTAGCGAGATGATGACACACAATAAACGATAACTGATAATTTAATTTAACATGGTACAGGTTTTGTCACTCATTAATGGTAACGTTAAACTGTTTTGTTAGCTTGTTATTTGTTTGTAGCAGTTAGCAGTAGCAACTAAGCTAACCGACACCGTGAGAGCTAACCGGCTAACAGATTGGGAGTTTACACACATGTTTAGAATAAATGAAAAATATTAAACAACATTTACACAAAGACTGCGGAGTCCAGTCAGCGGCTAGTCGAAACTCGTGTCCTGCAGAGAGCGTTAAATGTTAAAGATGTCCCAGGGGTCTCCGCCTCGATGATCCGCATGTTTATGTGGCCACTTCGATGTCTGAAGGGTAGCAGCAGCGAGCTAACGCTAGCTTGCAGCAAGTTAGATCGACATCTATGTGAGGGCAGTTCGCTGAGAGCATTGGTGACTGGCCTGCGTCTAGCAAGCTTTAAGCAAATAGCTAATTAAAACACGGCAAACCGAAGAAAACAACAATGGCACAATCTGAACCAGGTGTAAAGGGTAACGCTAGCTTGTCCAGTCGCTATGTCATCTCATCTGTGTCTCGCAGAGGGATGCCGCTGTCTCAGCCTCGCAGATGCAACGTTGACTCAACGCTGTGCACTGCTGCGCCAGCTAGTTCCTACAGGTCCAGGCAGCAGCTCATGTCATGACGAGAAATTTGCACCAGTCACTGCACTGCATTTTGTAAATTGGGTTTTGTCTTTTTCTATGCAGGGAAATATTGAATGGATTCCCCACGAGGAGGGCATCTATTCAAGCTGCAGTCAATTCCCAATATCCAATCTGACTTTAAAAATACAGGAATTTACTATAGACTGTCTTTTTATAGGCCTACAGTCTATGGGATATACATACAAACAAATGGACTCAGAACGTATGTTTTTCCATTCATAAAACCATTGCAAATATGTTAAAATCATTAAGGAAGTCACTAATGCCATTTGTGTCCATAAAGACTTAGCTACAGGATCATATTTGAACATGGATGGATTGCTGAACAGACCTACTGCAGGCCCAGGGGCCCAATGTGTCAGGCCCCCCTGGCATTCACCTGGAAAATGCCACTCGAAGAGACGCATACGGACCACGAAGAGTTGCAAAATGACCACAAAGAAACATAAGAGGACTACAAAGAGATGCAAAGCAAATCGCAAAGAGGCACAAAAAACCACAAAGAGACACAAAATGATCTCACACAACCACAAAAGATGCATAATGACTACAAAGAGATGCAAAAACAACAAAAATTCTCACACAAAATATGTGTCTTGCTTCCACGTAGGAAAGATGGTGGGGCCTTTTGCATGTCTGTGCCCCAAGGGCCCATTGCTTCATAATGTTAGTCATTTGACCTTTGGCTGGACCAGCACTTGCAAATAAACTGATCAATTCTCAGTCATTATCTGCACACTATCAGAGATGCTTGGCATGTCTGCAGGCTCATGGTCCTACTGACATTTTGCAAACCTTGATATGTTCTGAGGCTTGCAGATTACATGCCAATCAATGCAACATTGTTCAGGCTGTGCAGTGATAACCCAGCTCTGTCCTTCAGGGCATGGCACTGTTCCTACAAGTGGAAAAATCTGTAAAAATGCAAGAAGGAGATTAGAAAGAAAAGTTACAAGTTTGTTCAGTAGAATATCTCCTTTAGGTCTGCTATACTACATGGTCATATCAATTATGTATAATTCGCAACACATATTGTGTCCATATCTAAGTGTTTACTCAAAGCTTGTGCAGGAGAATCGCAAAACCTCAATCAGTACACGCAGACACAAGCACATACTGCAGTATACACAGGTAGGTGTATGTGAAATACATAACATTTTAAAGTAAATAATATATTAACTTTTTTCAGTGTACTACTTTAAGTTAAGTGCATATTTTTCCCCAGAATTACTTTCAACAATCTTTAGAGAATGTGTCTGAACTTGTCGTGTTCAGCTTTATTATACAGTGATGCTGTGATAACTTAGTGAGAGCAAGATAACATGTTTATCAAGTCAAGAAACACGCAGCATAATGTGTTTCATTCCTTTGTACTGTCAACGGAATGATTCTCAAACACAGGATTAAAGTGATTTATCTAGAAAGACGTCAAACAGGAAAAGTGATCTTTGCACACTTGTATCTAGACTGGTGCCGAGGAACACTTCACTTATTGAATAGCTTGGTTTTCGTTAACCTACCTTTGTCAGGCATTTTGTGACAGAATCTATTGAGTGCATTTTTAGAAAAAGAAGCCTCTCCTGTGATAATCACCATCAATGTTTTGAGATTACTGGAAAACTTTCTGATAACTTCGGTCGGAGCTGTGCAAGAATGATGTCGATGTGAAGTCACGTCGTCATGGGTTACAGTGTTAATACGTTTGATTTGTTTTTCATCTACTGTCTATTAACTCAATCCACGGAGAAATGCACACAGCTTGTATTCAGAAACTGTGCCTTTAAACGAGCCGTCAGAACTTCCGTTAAGTTGTGATGTCACAACTATACTATATATAGATAGAAAGTGCAGTGACGGTCATTCCCCGGCCGCAATGGCGGTGCAGAGACGCAGAAAGCGCAGATGCAAATGACCCGGAAACGCTGACCAATCAGAGGAGACTGGGCTTTTTTGGGGAGGCAGGTCTTAAAGAGACAGGCGCTAAAACTGAGTGTTTCAGACAGACCGTATGAGAAAAATAATGTGTTTTTTGAACATTAAAGCATGTAAAACATGTTCTAGTAGAAACCCAAAATACAATTAAGCACCTGGAAATTAGCATGCTTTGTCCCCTTTGTGTTAATTACATGTAAGATTACTAAAGCATGTGTTTTGTACCCTTATTATAAAGTGTTGACAAGACAAAAATAGCTGTGTAGTAGGTGAACAGATCAGCACACAAAACAGAGCCCGTTTACTCATTTTACTTTAAATTGTCCAAATTACAAAATAATAACATGATCTCTACTTCATCTACAAAATAACAGAATATTTATGACTGTATTAAGCATCATCGATTTTTTTTTTGCTCTAACAACCTTTTAGACATGCATACTGTTGAGAAATATAAAAATATAAATATAAATACATCCCATTAATATTCTTAATGAATCCATGACTAAGATTTGAAATATTTCATCATAAAAGAATTAAAATGCAGTTGAGTACGATAAGGCATTAAGATGTATCACAAGAGCTGTACAGAATCCTAGAGTAGAGGTATTATTTTTTTTTCTTAGTGTGATGGAGAAAACCTAAAATTAACTTTTTTTAATAAATCACTACTTTTCTCAACAGGAAGAACACATTTCCAAAGAAAAAAAAAAAAAAGAAAAGAAAGAAAGAAACAACTCTACAAATTTCCAAGGTAACATTAACACAAAACTGAAAAAGCACTCCAGTACAAAACCAGGATTTGTTTACAGCAAGTGGTGTTGTCAAACTCCCATTGTACTTCTGACTTTATAAGCCCTTTCTCGACACCACGTCACTCACAATATAACTCAAAGCAACCAAAGATATCCAACGGACAAGTGACCATTCTTCGCGTGATTAATGTAGAACGATAATGACTTGCGTTCAGAGCGTTATGTGCTATACAGAGTTAAATGACTAAATCTAATGCATAAGTTTCACTCATTGGACTGGTACATAGAGAAAACAAAAAGGACTATGGCAATGACAGTTACAATCAAATGAATGGCCAACAATGTTAAAAATGTTCTGAATAAAATCAACACTTTTATAAATATTATTGTTTTACAGCCAACTAACTCGGTGGAACTGCTAAAAAGTTTCTTTTGTCATGACAGCTTCCTAACAATAAGCATGACTGAGCGAGCTTATTTTCATGCAAAAGGTCGTTTTCTGGTGCAAGAGTTGCCATGTCAGAAGCTGAAGTGTTGATTAGCTATGTTTCTTTTTTTTATTTTTATGGCCAGACCCAGAGAGGAAGACTCAGAGCAAGAAAATCCAAGAAATCTCAAACCCATTTTGATCCTCGCTGAATCAAACAATAACGATTTTTAAGGTGCTTGACACTCCTGAACACAACTCTTTTCTCTGTACCTTTTTACGAAACTAATTTAACGAGTACATCCCACAATTCTATACTGACCACAACACGTATGGCCTTCTGTCCTGATCAATAAACAGCCCTCTAATATAAACTGGCATTGCAAAAATCAAATGTTGATTTTAGTTTTGTGAACAAACAAGCTAACATGCTAGCGGAGCCCTGACTTACATACATACACACACACACACACACACACACGCACACACACCCAAACACACAACTTCCCCTTCTAATTAGGGATGCACGATATATATCAGTACCGATAAATTATTGGCAGATAATGGGACATTTCTATTATTATGTATTATTCCGAAAATCAAATTACAGCAGATAAATTACCGGCCGGATAATATGAAGCCAAATTGCTTTCATTGACTTATTCTGGCTTACTATGGGAACAGTGCAGGGATAAAACCGATAAAGCCTCCGGGAAATCAGCCCGGTGCCATTCTCAAAGTCCCTTCTCTACAGAAAAAAAACAAAAACAACCTCGGAGCTATCAACCTACACGATGAAAATGACAAGTTTTGAAGATTTGGATTGTGCAATAAGGCAGGTCTACTCTACAAAGAATATGTTTTCAACATTTTTGTGTGGCGTGCCCAGGATGATTGTGATTGGTTTAAGGAAATACAAACAGGACAGGATTTTATTTTTTTTTCACTATCCAGGAGTGAAACCGCACTTTCCCCCAGTGCAGACACAGCGCTGTGGAGACAAGTCCGGCTACACGAGACTATCATTGACTTAACAAGCGCAGCATCTACACACTCCGATACAGTAGGTGGCGGTATACACCTTTAAAGTTGGTTTGCATGTTGAGTGTACATTGACATGTCTGACTTGACAGATTATGTCAAAGCATTTAATTTGAATTCTGAGACAAAATATGCTATAAAAGCCAAAGTATGTTTGGGAAGTTTTCTGATGTATTAAAATAAATGAACATTTGAGAACTGTGTGTTAACAAATCATCCATCTTTGCCTTTCTTCCTCACGTGTGCATAAACTACATCTTAATTATCGGTTGTCTGATCGGTATCGG
>JAOVVB010002002.1:10000-17332 GCA_028570985.1 Heterobranchus longifilis | reverse complement strand
TTTAAAGGCACAGTTTCTGAATACAGGCTGTGTGCATTTCTCTGTGGATTGAGCGTTTTGATACTTTCACAGTATTTGAATTTATCTCCATTTTTTATTTATTTTCTTAAATCATGTTTTTTTCATGTTCCATCTAGGTGATATCAATCAAAAAAATTTTTTTAAAGATTATTTTTTGCCTTTAATATAGAGCAGCTGGAGAATGATTTGAACACCCCTGTTTTGGTAAAATATATTTTTTATTTTTCATGAATCATGTTTTTATTGTGAACTCAAGGGAATATCAATCAAACTGGTGTTGGTTTATTCATTTTAAGAATGGCTTTTATCTGATTTTTGCAAATTAACTTAATGAACGTCATTTATACCACAGCTAGACCTGCTTTATAATCACAAAGACACACTTGTACTTCTCAGGTGACTGGTGTTATGGCTGGTACTGTATGTAACTCACCCTGGGAGGCACTGACCACACTGGGCATCACTGGTGGGCGAGCACGCTGTCATCCTCAGGCGGTTCAGCAGATTGCACTGGGTGCATCGCATGCAGGGAGAAACATCCGTATCTGCACTGAACTTCCCTTTTTCACACAGGATACAGACACCTTCACCACCATCTCCAAAACCACAGTCCTGAGGATGATGTACAATACATACTGGTAAAAGAAGGAAAGTGAAATGGGGGGGAAAATGGTGCTGCCACTGTAATGTGTTCCATGTGTTACCTCTGAGAGCTGTTCTCCCGGCCCACATACAGGACATGCAACACACGTGCCATTAGTGTGTAAGAACTCCGTCTGATCGCAGCTGGGCTCGGATTGCACCAGCACACACCAAACCTGAGGAAACACACATTTAAAATAATCAGTAGTGGAAGAAATATTCAGAACCTTTACCAAAGTAAAAGTAGTAATACCACACTATTACAGTAAAAGCCCTGCATTTAAAATCTGACTTCAGTAAAAGTACAGAAAATGTTCTTAAAGTATCAAAGTAAAAGTAGGCAACTTTTTCTAATCATATATATATAATATAACCGGGTTCTGAGAAACTTGTTTTCCTATGTATCATTGCAGTAAGGATGTTATTATTTTATTAAAGTTGATCTGAATCAACATGTTTGGAAAAAAAAGTATCTGTAGCTTGAAAGAATAAGGCAGGTTGCTGGACTAGAATGATGAAAAATGACACAATACTTGAAACATACATATGGAAACATATTAGAATATTCTTAGAGCATTAGCAGATATTTCAGACTGACCAATGCAGTAGCATAAACTGGAAATACAAGTAAAGAAGTATCTCAATATTCTGCTTAGGTACTAGAAAATGTTCTTACTTTCCACCACTGAAAATAATGACTATCTGGAAATGATACAGGATTAGGAAGTCAAAGATTTATAAATCTGTAAAAGGACAATGACCTACCATGAGCAGAGCAGCAGAGAGACAAGCCTCCATCGGCAAACTGTCCATGGTCCTTTTTCTAAAGACTCGGAGTATGTTCTTCTTCACTACACTGAAACTGCAACCCTAAAAAAACGATGTATTATAATTACACATATAAGCCGATACCACAAAAACTATACATTCTCAGAGGCTACCAGAGGAAAACAATAAAAACATACTTGGCAAGTTTCAAATGATCCATATAGTTCAATAAGCAGTGTATCTCTCACAGACTAATCCACATTCAGCAGAGGTAAAGTGGTGGGAAAAATCTTTGGGAATGCCCCTCATTCTACATCACTAATGACGCAGGAGAGGTTCCCAACCATCAACCAGTGGACCAATGAATACTAGACTTTCAGGTCCCCCACCTGGGTGCCTCACGTCACACCTGGTCTTCTCATATTCCCTCTGGGGAACCCGCTGGTTTTGGCTCTGGCCTCTCAGACAGAGAGCAGAGGAGGGGAGGGAATTAAAATGCATGAATGAGACCCTTGTTAACGAACGTGTTTCCAACAAGGAGACTTTGTGTGTGTGTGAGCGTGTTTGCAGGCTGGAATCAAATTTTTAATACTACAACCAGTATTGTTTTGTTCTCTGACGAGGGGCGTGCTGAAGGTGAGCCTCATGTTGTGAATCATAAAAGAGTTCCCAGATAAAATCATTCAGCTGCAAAATACTGTTTGACCACTTTGTGGTAGTATGGAGCCATACAACTGACAAAAACATGTCCCGACTGTTCAAACCGTTTCACAACGCTGACAGGATGTTATGGGTGGAAAAAAAGGAGAAGTTATTGGCATACAGTGGTTGTTTAAATTGTTTAGGCTCTCCATGCACTGGTCAATTATTTTGCTTCCATAACGTTTTCTTTCAGACTAAAACATTTGTTTTACTACACTGCGTCTATGTTGTGTCTGTAGATTTTTCATGAATTCACCAAATGTTAGATAATGCCTCGTTTGCACATTTAAACATAACATTTCAGAAAACCTGTAATAAAAAAAAGAATTGTCTTAATGCACATAATCAAATAGGGTTATATATATACACAAGCTTGTGTCTTGCAAAATGTATGGAACTTTAAATATACGTATCTTTAAAGGCCGTTTTCTCAAAATTATCTTTTTCTCTAACACTTACATACACCAAACGTCCCAGTTTAATTCCTATCTATATTCTGAAGGTTGTTACATATGTGTTTGTTTATATATAATTCATAGCCTGACAATATTCTATTCCTAAAAACATGGGGGAAAAAAACAAAGATTTTTTGTTTTATGGCTGTTGACAGTATTTTCTGATTTATGGAGTGATTAAAAAGAGATAACCCATATTCCCTCTGTAAAAACCTTTGACATTTCTATATATTCTATATCTGCAAATTAACACGTATTTAATAAGACAATGCCCTATTTGCATATTTAAACAACATTTCAGGAAATGTGTAAAACTAGAAATAATTGTCTTATTGTAAGTAATCAACTGGGGAAGTTTCATGGTGATACATTTTAAAAATATACACTATTCACCTGTAGTGTCTCCTCTTAAAGGAAGACTGTACTGTGGACTTTCTTTACTTTCTGGTCTGTGCAGCTGAGAACAAGGCAGACATGCTCATCATGTCACACAGAAAAGCCAATTAGATCTGTTTGAGCAGTTATTGCTTGAGGATAATTGTAAAGCACAAGAGTAGGACAAGAATATTACTTTGACTGTTTGCAGACCTGACATATAGAACACACACACGCACACGCACGCAGGCACACACGCACGCACATATGCACGCACGCACGCACACACTGCTGTCTGAGTCATAGAAGATTTTTTTTTATACGTTACATTTGTAGAAGCACTTGCAACCTATGCAGATGATGTTTTATTTTTTTAGCTGCCATGACCATTAACGTCAAGTACAATCAATTCTCAGAAGCATCCTCATGTAGAAGGAATTAAAAAAGGAAGCTTATATAACATCCCTAAATGTAATTGTTATGTACAAACCATTTTTGGTAAAGTCACAGTAATACATATGTGTCATCAACATCTACACAAACAAGGGAGTGTCAAGTATTTCCCAACATCCTGCAGTAGTTCTTCAAACTTTAAGCCGTGTTAAGATAATTATTACCATTCAAACTCTCACTGGACCTCTGACACTAAAACCAGGTGCTTTCACACTGAATACAAATGGCTTGAATGTGTTAATGGGGGGGGGGGCAGATTTTGAGATTCACTTTTGCAAAGGTTTCATGAATTGAACGTTATCGTGCTTGTTAGTTATGTTTATTGCCGGTGATTAATGAGTAACTCAGGGAACTACAGGGTGAGGGCGTGGAGGTCTTTTTATAGAGAAATGAAGTGACGCTCGCCAGCAGACTCGAGGCTCAGACAGCTTCTCATGAACTCATATTGATTTCTCACAAAATAGCTTAAACTTCAGAATTCGAGGAGATGGTAAGTTATGTATTTAAGCCTCATATAGATAAGTTAATAATTATTGTATCATGTCAAGGTGAATGCAAATTTAAAGAAGAATGTTTATGTTACTGTAACTTTTCAGCAGATGATCGTTTGACTGACATCGAAAGCGCTCTGTGTTTGCTGCCATGAACTCCGTCAGAAGCCTGTCCTCTCTCACTCTCATCTGTCTGTGTGTGCAGCTTCTGGGCTCAAGTAAGATTTCAGATAATGAGCACAAGTTTAAAGTGCAAAATATCACATAGAGTAACAGCTGTAAATACAAAAAGTGCACATGTTTATGTTTTTTATTGCCTCTTCTGACAATAATTGATACATACATTATGCCTGTCAGGCTCTTTTTTTAATGACCAACTGTCATTTTTAGGGCTGCACAAAATATCGTTTTTTTATCGCCATCGCAATATCAACTTGTGCAATAAACACGTCGCGAAAGACAGCAACATATCGTGAAAGACACTCAGGGATTGTTTGAGTTAGTTGAAACAGAGTATCAGTAGAAAACTGCTCTTTAAAATGTAACTATACTGAAAGCAGCAGAAACGCAGAACCGATATGACTGTGTATTTATCGCAAGTAATATCGTTATCGCAATATTCAACAACGTTATCGCACAGCGCATATTTTCCTCATATCGTGCAGCCCTAATCATTTTCAATACAAACAGTACAATACAGATACAAACAATACAAGGAGTAAACAAGAAATAAGAATGCCATTAAATCAAAAATGTAAATTTTAAAAAAAACTAAATAAATACAAATATTAATATAATAAACAATAAAATAAAAGGAAACATACATAAGGTCCCACTGGCCGTAGACATACATCCAAATACATCATACAATCAGGTAATCACGGATTCTCCAACATCTGGGAAGTTAAGCTTATGGCGACTATTATTTGGTATTTTCCTATTTCTGAGCATAATTCTCTGATTTGTTTGCATCTTTATGGTTTTCTTTCTCGACCTGTGTGTTGTTTCAGCTGCCTCTGCCACTAGCAGCCTGTGGGGTAAGAAGCTAATGTTCAGAGGTCGTCCGTGTATGTGGCAGCTACAGCCAGATGTTTTGGTGCCAGCCCTGAAGGAGCTGAGCGTATGCATGCTTTTACGCCGCACCCATAAATCAGAATGGACAGGTTTTGACTACAAAGCACCAGGAGGAAAACACACAGAGCTGGGACTCGGGGGCACGGGGCCACAGCTGACAGTGTGGCTGTTTGGAAAAAAACACAGCGTGGAAAGGGATTTGAAATTGCACGAATGGCACTCTGTGTGTTTCTCCTGGTCTGGCCGAGCTCGGAGGCTGCAGATCTACATTAATGGAACCAGCCAGCACGAGGCCTCCGTGAACCCCGACCTACCCCAGCAACTGGCCCCTAACGGCACTCTCACTCTGGCGGTGTCTCATTATGTAAACGCAAATGGTGAGGTGCAGGCGCAGACGGGGAAGGATCTGCTCGGTGAGATTGGCCGGTTCAGGATTTGGGCCAGAGAATGGAGCTCCGAGGAGCTGAGGGAGCAGAGCTGTGCAGATGGAGACGTGGTGAGGTGGGACCTGCAGCAGTGGAAACACACCTGCCATCCTGAGCCCGACAACAACCTACACTGTGGTAAATATGTGACCTTTTCTCATGCAGTTTGAGTTGTCGAGATTTGAGAAAAAAAATCAATTACTCCCAGGGTTGTCTCATCTATTTAGCCTGGCTTCGACTGACTAATTCGCAAAATGCAAATTATTCTGGAACTGCTCAGTTAATTTTCGATTTCCAAGACCAAAATGGTTCTGGACGCAAGTGGATAGACCAGAGCAACGAAACGTGACCTACAACCAATCAGAGTAACGCACATGCAAGTTGCAGCGATGCTTGAAGGATGAGAAAAATGGTGACCTGCTCGCAAACATTTTAGAATTACAGCTTAACAAAATACAAAAATGTGTTTCTGAAAAATAGGTGAGAAATAGTCAATACAGTTATAGAATCTTGATTCCCATTTGATCAGCACGGCCTAGATTGACCATTTGATCAGAATTTCTGCTGAAAATCATGCGGTCAGGCCACAAACTCTCATTTTACAGCTAAACAGAAAACTAAAATATGATTCTGAAAACACTTGAAGTGAGAAATAGGCAATGAGTAACAGAATCTTGATTCATATTTGATCAGCTAGTTTCACAGTTTGGTGTGAGTTTCCTGAGCATTGCGTGAATGTGTACCGGCAGCAGCCATCTTTGTTGACAATAATGCCTCATGGACAGAGGATGATTGACAGAAGCTTAAACCCGCCTCATATGAGATAAACGGTTGTGATTGGATCTACAAGTTTTTAGTCGAAGGGAATCTGAGTGGGAGGGAGGCCAGAGTGATACAAAGTGAAAGAAATGAACTTAGAGGTCTGGATTCCAGACTATCACCTGCTCCCATAAGAAGGTAATCTACTGCAGGTGAGAGCTGCATGAGTGGGCAGATAACACACTTTGCTGAGTTCAGCAGTAACTGGCTCATAAACCTGTTGATAGGTCTAACACTTTCATTTGGAAGTATTGCATATTTTAAAGCAGCCATTTATCTTTAATTAGGATCCCCATTAGCACTAGCATTGGCTATCCACACACATACAGTCATATAAATATAAACACAATAAACAAAACTGCTCATCTCATTGATTAACAGTCGGAAGATAAACTAAATTGTCATCCTTTTAACAAACATTAAGCCAAACAATTCCACAAGAATTCATAGCAAACTTGATTTTTCATATAGATCTTAAACTATATACTGTATTTATCCATCCTCTGATTTCACATGTTTACATCCAAGAAAAATAGGATATTAAAATACATTTCTAAATTACATTTTCTCCTTCTCTGCCAGGTTTTTTTTTTTTCTTACACCATTTGTCATAGTTTACACACACCCAATTCAATTCTTCCTGAAATGTTTGGAGGTACTGCTTTAACAAGGTTTTGCACTGATCTTTAATATTCTTTTGAACAATATGCACCATGAATTCCACCATGGCTCTGTACATAACTGTTTTCTGTAGCAGACTTGTTTTCACTTTAGGTAGCATGAACCTTCTGTTGCATATCATGTTTCATAACCGAGCAAACTGAGAGAGACATTCTCTTTTTCTTTTTCTTTTTTTAGCATGGTCACTCTACAAAATCAAAATGTGGACATTCATAGTTCACTCTACGCAGCCTGGAAATTGTTCAGTGTCACTGGAGGAAGTCACAAGAAACTGGGTATGAAGAATATGCGGATATGTTGATGGGATTTGGCGAACAGTGACTTTGAACAAACAAATCAGATTTAAAAATAATTCATCTTTGTTGTCATCTCTTATCAGATGGAGAGCATTTTCCCTCGCAGCATTTCTGTCCATGACATCCTTGT
>JAOVVB010002002.1:0-5000 GCA_028570985.1 Heterobranchus longifilis | reverse complement strand
AGAAAAAGTATCTTTAAGCTTTTTGGGGGTAGTTTATATATATTCTCTAGCTTTTCCACATTTTTGTATACATATATGGTAATAATAATATCCCAAAATGATGTGAAATTGCAGAATTTAAATTGGAAAACTTAAAAATGTTCTTGGGGGAGCACCCCCAAACGACCAAATATGCACCCATAAACTTAGGGAAAACAAGTAATTGCGATTATTTTGACTGATATTGTAATGTGATATGATTCACAATATTGATGGGAATTATCATTTTTGCATCATTATTCTCATTTTAATTGAAAAATATAATGATCATGGTGTGATTTTTTGAGGATCTGTACCAAACAAAGATATTTACTTAAGACTTAAGAATATGATTTTGTAGGCTGAGACATCTCTGCAGCACCAGAATGGTATTTCCTCCTGCGATTTGAATATCGCTCTAGTCCACATTGTGATTTCGATAAAATTCAGATGAATTGTTCAGCCCTACCTCTCTCCTCCTCCTCCCTGAAGGCCTGTTGGTGGGGGTGATCCTGCGCTTCGGCGTCCACGTGCCCCAGAGCATGAGTGACGTGATCCTCAGCTGTGCCGTCAACGCCAGTCCCGCGACTCTGCTGGTCAACGTCAGTGGGCGATTCTACGAGTACACGCTGAAGGGGGAAGTCAGCCGGGGCAAAGGTCACCAAGTGCAGGACGACGAGATGCTGAGAAAGGCAAGGAGGGGATGGACAGATGGAGGATTGAGTGGTTGTTTTTGGTGTGCCGCTGTCATATGAAATTACCAGCCGGCAGGTGCCAAATGTCAGAAAAATATTTATTATAGTGTGACGAACAACCTCTGAAAACTGACATAAATCTAAACATAATCTCTGTTTCTAAAAATGTAAACAACATGTTGGTAAATTATATTAATTTACATGTGAGGTTCAACACGTGGGGAATTCCAGGGCCGGCCCTAGCATTTTATTTTTGGAGCCCTAGGTGAAATCTGTTCAGGACCCCCCCCACCCTGATGTAATGACTTGTGGTCGACAAACTATGACTAAATGTGACTAAAATTATAAGCATTTTCATCTAATGACTAAAACTTAAATAGCTGCCAAAATTAACACTACTTTTCTTACCATATTTTTGTTAAAACTCCACATGGTGGTGCTCTGGCCGACTGCCAATACAACATGTGCCGAGGGCCGCCCCTGGGGAATCCACAACTTGAAAATAGGTGTATAAACTCTGATAACTTACAACTGTCTGCCTTCAGGTGACCTTTGACCCAGAAGTGTTTTTCAACATTTTGCTGCCTCCCATCATCTTCCACGCTGGTTACAGTCTGAAAAGGGTAAGAGGGTTAAAATGACTTATGATACATGGAAATCAATGATTCACATTTGTCACAAATTAGATCTTTAAAAAAAACAAACAGGTAATATTATTTATGAATAGGCCTTGTTATTCTCTGCAGTATATTGCCATGCAGCACACTGCAACAGAAAGTGTTTGACATGGTTTTACAAGTTTGCAAACATATTGAGCTACTTTTTTTTATGATTATTGTGATATTTGTCTATATTGTCCCAACTACTCGTACCAGGGTTCCCATGGAAAACCTGGAAAAGAAACAATGAATTTAATCTAACGGTAATCTAACGTGGATAACTTCCCACGTAATGTAACATGACGGCAAATTAATTTTCTGTAGCTGTTAACGTAACGTAGCTCTTATATGCATGACAATGTTTACCGTCACGTATGTTTCTTAATTTTCTCCCTGCGTTCCGTCTCTCCCTGCATGTATACCAGCTGGGCTGAATAGAGTTCAAATCTGATATGTTTGAATAATTTAATATATCATGGCTCTAATGGCTGATACAATTTGTTTGTGTAGGTTGTGAATGGTCATAGAAATTCTACTGTGGCTCCTTGAAACATCAGGGAAAAGTTTTGAAATGTTGCCCATGAAAATGTGTGTAGTAGTAGACAGTAGGGATAGACCGATTAATCAGTCGGGCGATTCATCGGGCCGATTGATGACATTTTGAGATAATCGGCATCGGCCGATTTCAGATCACAGGGCGATTAAAGTACAGAGTATTTTTTCTGGAGAAATTACGCCTTTTTTCTTGAAACATTGCAATTGTTTTTCTCAAAACATTACGACTTTTTTCTCGAAACATTGCAACTTTTTTCTTGAAACATAACAATTTTTTTTGTCTAAACATTACTACTTTTTCCTCGAAACATTACGACTTTTTTTCTTGAGAAATTCAGATTTTTTTCTCGAAACATTACGACTTTTTTTCTTGAAAAATTACGATTTTTTTCTCGAAACATTACGACTCTTTTTGAAACATTACGACTTTTTTTCTTGAAAAAATAATTTTTCTGTAAACATTTTTCTCTCATTTTTCACTTTTCTCAAAACATTACGACAGAGCTGCTGCTCGGTGGTCCTGTGCACTCACGTTGTTTTTATTTTTGTACGTTTATATATTTCAGAAACAAAGAGATGCTGCTATCTGCTGAATAAGTGTTAAATAAATGTGCATTTAAGTTCAGCAATTTTAAATTGTTGTAGGCTATTTTATCAGATGTAAAAAAAAACCAACAACCCAAAAAACAAAATCGGCATTATAAATCGACCATCGGCCGCCCTGCTCTTTAAATATCGGTATCGGCCATTGAAAAACACATACCGGTCGACCACTACTAGACAGCCTCTGTTGTAATAAATCTGTGTCCTTGTGCGTCTCAGAGACATTTCTTCAGAAACATCGGCTCCATCCTGGCCTATGCTTTCATGGGAACAGTGATCTCCTGCTTTGTTATCGGGTGAGTCATTCTTTCTCTCTGAAATACATTCAGACTCAAAATACAGTAACAGATTGAGGATTTTCTTCTTTCTCACATTCTTCTTCTTTCCTCCTAGGCTGATCATGTACGGCTTTGTGTCCTTCATGAAATTTGTGGGCCAGCTCGGGGGAGATTTTTATTTTACCGACTGCCTCTTCTTTGGGGCCATCGTTTCAGCAACAGACCCAGGTAGGTAGTGCCATATTAGCTTTCAGTATCTGTATATTCACAGACCGTCTGCACATTATGTGACACCGTATCCTGTTGTTGGATATAGTATTTCTGTGTGAGGCCTTTCCTGCTGTACAGTATTTGTGTGTCTTATAATATTAAAGTAAGTAAGTACCTCATAAAACCCCACTTCAAAACATCCGAACTATCCCTTTAAGTATAGTTTAGCTCCCAGTGATTACCATGACCTGGATAACTGAGAACCTTCACCGAACTATCCCTTTAAGTGTTTCTTTCTCTCCTCTGTGTCTCAGTGACGGTGCTGGCTATCTTCAATGAGCTAAAAGTAGATGTGGACCTGTACGCTTTACTCTTTGGGGAGAGCGTCCTCAATGATGCTGTGGCCATCGTCCTCTCTTCGTAAGCATTCCTTAACTACACACCGCAGATACACACACACACACACACACACACAGCAGCAGTATTGTCCACGTCTATTTCATCAGAGCAACAGTCGCTCCACATTAAAGGACAGGTTAACATTTTTGCAAGTCTATCTCAAAACATTGTGTACATGTTAAGAGTTATCAGTAGCCGTCTGTACTACCCACCCGTCTCCAGCAGAAGTGATGGGGATATTTTTAACTGAGTCACTTGTAGTGTCTTGCAAAATGTCTGGAATTTTACAATAGGTTACATTATTTTTAACTTTTTTTTTTTTTTCTCAAACCAGAAATCTCCACTTCAGTAGCACTTACATACACCACACTTTTCATTCCGATCTATATTCTGAAGGTTATTTATGAAGCGGTTTGTTTTTATATCATTCGTAGCCTTATTTATAGAACATTCTCTTCCTAAAAACATGGCAAAAATTAATTTTTATGGCTGTTGACAGTATTTCCTGATTTATGGAGTGATAAAAAGAGATATCCAAAATACCCTGTGTAAAAACCTTTGACTAATATGTCAATATATGAACCTGGCTGTATCCAATGTCCAGATTTCTGTTCTGGAAATGTATGCACATTAGCACATGTTTCATAAGATAATGCTGCCTCATTTGCATATTTAAACATAGCATTTAGGAAAACTTGTAACAGAAAAACAATTGTAATATTGTAATTACTGAGGGGAAGTTTCATGGTGATATCCATTAGTTAAAATGTTTACCCTGTAGTGTCTCCTGTTAAGTCAGACTTGGGAAAAAAATGTGAACCTATATCCTTCACTTTGTAGTTCTGTGTTAATTCAGCTTCTTGTGTTGTGCATTGCTCCCGAATGGACACTAATCATACTAACACCAGTCCCTGTCATTTCACTGCTTGCCTTCCTTCACCCATCCGTGTCATTCATCGCCCACCTGTACGTATGTATGCGTGTGTGTGCAGTGTTCTCCTGCGCTGGGAGAAGCAGAGTAGGCAGCATGTTGTGCGCTCCTCTGCAGACGATGGCCCAGTCTGGCCAGAGGGGGCGGACGAATGGCTGGGAGAAAACCAGACTTTGACACTGACTCCCCGGTGGGCAGAGGTTTAGCGTTAGACCCCGATCATCTCGACTCAGTCGACGTGATGCAGATTTATTTATTTTTTACTTAGAATGTAACTTTGAACCACCCATTAGGATGATCACTGCCCTCTAGGGCTGCACAATATATGTGTTGTTTTTTTTATTATTATCAGCTTGCACAATAAACACATCGCGAAAGACACTCAGGGATTTTTTGAGAAAGAGAGTATCAGTCGAAAACTGCTCTTTAGAATGGAACTATCGTGAATATAGTCAGAATTACATACGTTTATTGGTGAAACTCATAACTTCTATTTCAACTTTATTCTCAAAATAATTCTTTACTCTCAAAAATACTACGACTTTATTCTCAAAACACTAGGAAGAGTGTTATTGGTAGAAAACTGCTCTTTAAAATGTAACTATCATTCTTTTTTTAAATGGTGCCTTTTGTGTTCAGTTCAGTTTGTTCA
>JAOVVB010001994.1:0-17332 GCA_028570985.1 Heterobranchus longifilis | reverse complement strand
AAGGGGCTTTCACACCGCCACGCGGCAACCGCCTTAACAACCGCCTTGACAACCGCCTTGACAACCGCCTACCTGCTTTTTTTCCCCCAAAAAAGCAAGGCGTTTTAAAAAGCAGCTCCTGCCACCTGGTAGCAACTGCCAAAGTTCAGCATGGTGAACTCTGGGCGGCAGAGTAAAATATGTGCATGTTCACTTTGAAATGAAAGGAGCGAGTTGCTGCACGCCGGTGTGAAAGCCCTATAATTTGCAAATGCGAAAATAGTCTGGGCCCTCTCAGTTAATTTTCGATTTCCAAGACCAAAATGCCTCTGGATGCAATTGGATAGACCTGCAACCAATCAGAGCAACGCACTGAGAGACACATGCAGGTTGGCGCTTGGTTTGTTTTGAAACAGGAAAAAAATGGCGGCCTGGTCACAAACTTTCTAACTTTGCAGCTAAACACTACACTAAAATGTGTTTCTGAAAACATTTTAGGCGAGAAATATCAAATACAGTAACAGAAACTTGATTCATATTTGATCTGCACAGCCTATTGACCGTCTGATGTGAATTTTTGCTTTTTT
This sequence comes from Heterobranchus longifilis, assembly GCA_028570985.1. Classification (NCBI taxonomy): domain Eukaryota; kingdom Metazoa; phylum Chordata; class Actinopteri; order Siluriformes; family Clariidae; genus Heterobranchus; species Heterobranchus longifilis. The sequence continues at coordinate 16,766 of JAOVVB010001994.1, read as the reverse complement.
TCATAATACCAACATACGGTCACGGCACAAACTCTCATTTTACAGCTAAACAGAACACTAGAATACATTTCTGAAAACATTCTGAAATAGGCAATGTAGGAACAGAATCTTGATTCATATTTGACCAGCCTTACCTAGTTTCACAGTTTGGTGTGAGCATTGTGTGAATGGGTAGCGACAGCAGCCATCTTTGTTGACAATAATGCCTCATGATGCTCCTCTGTGACAGAGGATGATTGACAGAGGTTTAGACCCGCCTCATATGAGATAGACGGTTGTGATTGGATCTACAAATTTTTAGCTGATGGAAATCAGAGACCAGACCCATGCAAAGTGCAAGAAATTAACTTAGCAGAGAGGTCTGGATTCGAGGATACAACTCCTCAGCTATAAAGCTAAAACACATTTACACCACAGAAACAGAGTTCCTTATTTATATGAACTTATTGTATTGTGACATTTGTTTTTTCTGGTAATTTTTCTATTTCCTGTTTAACACTGTACAGAAAGGTGAACATTGACAGTGAGAAACTTGTGACTGTTCACAGGTTTCTCTGTTGATATTTGTGTTAGGATGTCATGAGTTCACTCATCAGCTGGAGACGATATTCAACTAAAACGGTGTGATGTGTGTTTAACAATGAACATGGGCACTGTAGTTTATTAAGCTGTAAATGCTCACTAGCACCAAATGTCCATTAATCCGCAGCTGAAAATAGTTCCTGTTTGAGTAAAGTTTTTTTTTTTTTAAATTATATTTATTTTTTAAATGATTGTTAGGAACGGATGGGATTGGGGCTGAATGTCACACACGGGCTGGGGAAGTCAGGACGCACTAACACATCGTTAGTTTTGGTTTTCATGAGATTTGTTGACAATAACAAAAATATAGTATAATATAGAATAATATCTCCAGCCTTATCCCTCGTCATTTCCCTATGTGTTTGGATCATAGCAGATTTTTATGCAAATTGTGAATAAGCAGCCAGATGTCTGCGAACAAGAAAAAATTTCACATTTATTTGATATCAAACAGGAGTTGAATTAAATATCAGCTGATGATGGGCTCTTAGAAAAGAAATAAAATGAAACCTAATCAGTGCTGCAACAACTTGTCACACTTTCCAACCATGTTCTTTTTTCCCATTTTTTTCTGAATAGTTCAGTTAATAAATTAATTAGTGTCAAAGGATGAAATATGTCCGCAAAAACGGCAATATCGCATTGACGCGAACATAAGTCTTTAAACCTGACAATTTCTTTCAAGTAAAATAAATTACACAATGTTTCCAATTCACTCCAAATCTGTGCATGGCCCGGTGTTAACGAATATACTACTGGCAAAAAACTCATCATTCATGAAAGCAAAAGCACTTCACAAGCAGAGACGTGAGCATGATTTCATATGGACTGATATCTCTCGAAACTTTTTTTTTTTTTCATATTCAAACATACTACAACAAGTCAAGTGTGAGAGGAAAAAAGCACATTTCCACCATTTTTGATTAACCTTGTCTGAAGAATCTTATTAACATTGAAAGGTCTTAACTACTGAATGGTTGCCGTTTTTTTTTTTTTTTTTTCTATTTTTTGACTTTTTACACTAGTGGTACAGCAAAATATATTTTCTTTAGCTGTTACTTTGACAACAGTTAAATGTGCAATAGAGAAAATATAAGGCCTGAGTCTGAATTAGTGGTTTCTTAACTTTACAGTCCTGACTGTGTAGTGGAGCCACACTAGTTCTAGTTCTGTACTTCATGACTAAAAAGACCCTGGTTCTGCAAAGTCCCCCAAGAATATGGCAGGAGTTTCATAGTTCTTTGCTTGGAGTTGTTTTTTTTTTTTATCCCTTATTCTTCGACAGTACAGTACAACAGACTTCTCTGACATAGCGGCCTGTGTGTGATTCTCTGCACCTCTTTAGTCCAACAGCAGAGCTTTCACAGTCCACATTGTCAGCCTCGGATGGACGTGTTTCGTGTGTTAATGGGATCTGTGTGCAAAAGTCTTCATTCCTTTTCCCACCCGACAACATTTCACTTCCTGTCCTAACAGGAAGGGAGTGCGGAGCCGGACTTGCCGGCTCTCTTGACATCAGCACCCATCTGTTTGTGCAAACAAAAGAGGGCCGGCTCAGAGGCTGGTAATGAGCTGCATTTGTCCGTCGCTGGGCGCCTCTCCTTCCTGCGTGCACTCTTCGTTGTTGGGCGGGATCATGCACCCGTCGCTGGTGCCTCGGTTTATGTGGTAGTAGGACAGGGGCGGCGGTGCGTCGCCGAGCTCGGGCATGCTTTTATGATACGCGTCCTCGCTCTCGCTTCGAGGTGACGGAGAGAGCTCCTCCTCCTCCTCCGGGGGGTACGGCGAAGCCGGGGGCGAGGGTGAGTCTCTCAAGTTTGGCATGCTGGTGTAAAGGGAGTCTCTGTTATTGTTGGGTGATTGGGAGCCCGCGTCCTCCGCCGCGGTAACAGTCTCAGAGCCGTGGCTGCCCTGCCCCTCCAGGCGCCGGGGGGCCTTCTGGGCGCTGTAGAGCAGGGAGTGAGTCCTCTGGGGCAGGAGGGGGGCCTCCAGTGCCTCCTTGTGGTGGGGGTGCAGGAGCAGCTCCAGGGTGGCGTGGCCTCCTCGTCCGCTGCCTCTCTGCGGGGATGAGGCCTCGGCGTGATCCGCCACGATGGCGTCATCCTCGCTGCCGCTCCCGCCCCCGCCTCGGTCCGCCGTCACTCGGGTCTGCGGAGGCAAGGCTCTGTCCTGCTCCCTCGGGGCGTCGCGGCCTTTGGGGGCCCCGCGGGGCCTTAGGTTGTTGTGCACGATCTCGGATATGATCATCTTCTCGAAGGCGGCGTCGTCCAGGTTGAGGCCCCCCAGATCACCCGGGGCTCTGACGCCCACGGTCTCATAGTCGTCGTCGCGCAGGGAGTAGCTGTTGTTGAAATTGCCATTGAGGGGGAGGGTGTCCATGGCACTGATGTCCCTGCTGTTGCTCAGAGAGTGCTGTCCTGCAACGAAAGGCAGAAAGAGCACATGAGATATGTTTTTTTTTGTGTAGACCAAAACAGTGTCCACTACACCATCCACATACAACTTGATACTGCTCAGGACACTTCACTTTTGTGCTCTTTGATCTCTGGGTTAATTTATGCAAATACAAAAAGTTTTAAAATTCAAAGGAGAACACAATCAGCTCCCCACCATGCCCGACCTCATTATGGCTGAATATCATTAAAGCCAATCTAAGAGATTATCCTGAACAATATTGGAGAAATGAGAACAAAAGATGACTCAAAAAAACTTCAAAACATATATAATACAGCAACACTGTAAAGTAGGCAGGTAACAACACAGCAGCATACAGAAAGTAAAAGGATAGGATGGGAGTAAAAGAAATAAATAAATTAATGCAAGCTGATGAGGAAGTGTTATGACATTAACCATGAATAAAACATTCCACCTGTTAAAAAGAAGGCAAGACAAAAGAGTAATGTCGAACACAGATGGCCAGCCACCTCTGTGCACTGGGGCCCCCACAAGCACAGCAACAACCCCCACACACACCACGACAGACAGGCACGGTGCAATGGACTCACTTTGCCAACACTCACATCAAGTGTGTCTGCTCAGGCTATCTGGCCTAAGAACAGCTGATGTGCAAAAAAAGTAAAACAGATGCTTTTTTTCAATTTGCAGCAGAAAGAAACAACAAAATCACTGAAATAAGACCAAAGTGGAAAGCTCGTAACATCCAGCCTGGATTCAGTCGATCCGACTCTTTTGTGTCCTTGCTATTAACTGTAATTTAGCCCGCGTGATGCATTGCTCAAATTGTCATAGGTGGATGGAGAATGACAGCGAAATTATGTGTTTAAGAGTTTGAGAGAGCAAAAGGACAAATCAAGGACAACTGAATCCTGGACTCAGCAGGTGAAAGGGTTCAGCAGCAAGCACAGTCTGTCTTTTTGTTTTTTTTCAAAAAGTCTACAGTAAAAGACATTTCCTAATGAAAATATTCCTTTCTGAACGTTGTTTTTCCCTCTTTGAAGTGTACATCAATTTTATGTGAACACGCACACGCACACGCACACGCACACACGCACACACAGAGTGGAATGCTCTAATTTTGTGCAGCGCGGTGACTAAGCTGGAGAGTAGCAGGATGACAGTGAAGGGGGCTATATAGTTTGATTTGATATGAGGATTTCATTTACTGGGTACACTGTGTGCCTGTAAGTGAAAGGCTGACATGGGGAGACTGTAGTCTTACTAGGTTTCAGATGAACGTGTTCGGGGGGGAAAAAAAGCATGATAGCAACTGAAGGGAAAAACTCTAAAAACAACATCAAAGACATTTCTAAAAAAGAGTGAAAAAAGCACAGAGAGCAAAAGGGCAAAAAAAGGGGGCGGGGGTGGAAGATTATTAGACACCTCTCTGAATAGACCCTACTTCCAAATTTGCATTTGTTTATGCGCAGGCGGTGATTTGATGGCAAACAGGTACTGTCTACCGGGAGAGGGGGGGAAATGATGTGAACAGAATTCAACTGGACATGGCGACAGCTGCACTCTGGGAAGCGTTCCAGCGGAGACTCATCCAAGATGTTCTCCTTACCCATTTTTACTGCATCGGATGAACATCTGCAGAGCATTACTTAGTATTAATACACTTATAATAGAAGACACGCTCATCCTTTTCCAGGAGCTAAATGTAATGACTATAGCAGGCGCATTTTTTTGGAAAAAGCTTATGTTAAACTTGACAGTCTCTCGGCACGTATTTCATACTCGGTTGGTGATCTTCACACCGGGTTTTGACATTTGTGTGTCATGCTGTTATGCCTGCTATCCTCAAACTAGTTTCCATATGTTGAATCTTTTTTTCTTGTTCTCCTGTTTGTCACTGCTTCCTGTTGCTCCCGTGTAGAGCTGGTCGATATGGCCAAAATCTTCTATCCCGATATAGGTCATTTCATATCTCGATAATGATATATATGGTGTATCGGGTAATTTAATAAATAAATAACCGCATGGTAAAGCCTATTTTTGCATACTCCTGTGTGAATTACATACTTCACAAATGAAAAGCATTTTCTCATTTAACTTTAGTGCAAAACGAACGTGAAATTATATATTTTAAAAAAAAGCATGTTTACATGCATGCACACAAATATACATGTGATGCAAAAACAAAACGGCAATCTTCAAATGATATTCCCTATTTCACAAAATAAAACACGAAATTTGAGTTTGTAAGTGCTTATTACCAATTTAGGCGACATAATTATATATCACGATATCTCACTATACGATTTCATCATGATATGATTCCATCGATTATCATATTGAATTATCGCCTAAAGCCATAATCCCGTGTATCAACACAGCTCAGTGCAGCACATAGGCCTGTCACAATAATTACTATATCGACTTATCGTAAAATATATGGACATGACCTCAATCCTTTCTGCTGACCTTGATATCGCCCGTTGTGTTTACATGCGTGTTTGCGTATGATGCCATGTTACTTTGGCTTTTTGCCTTTATTGATAGTACAGCTGAAGGTAGGCAGGAGAGCGGTGAGAGAGAGGGGACGACATGCAGCAAAAAGCCGCAGGCGGGAGTCGAACCTGCGGCCGCTGCAGCAAGGACTTTAGCACGCTCTACCACTGAGCCACCAGCTCGCCCCTTATTTAGATTATTTTTTATATTTTTTCCACATTCCAATTCCAATGTCTGAATATTGCTAAGAATTAAAAATGCCATTACTCTTTGCATTATGCTACTATATTATCATTATATCAATGGCATAAAATGGCCTTAAATAAGACAATAATATTATTTATCGCCATTATTTCTGGGACAATATATCATCCGACATAAATAGTTATCGTGGCAGACCTGCGCAGCCTCAGGGGGAGAAGAAGAAGTGTTTCCACAGGTAAAGGAAGTGTTTATGCTGACATTCAAAATTACGTGATAATTAAATAGCACCACTTTTTTTTTAATCTGTCTCTGGTGCTCTGATGTTAACATGTAATTAGTACAATGATTAAGCAGGTAAACATATTAGGTCAATAAAGCACAAGCTGTGTGAGCACAGATGACTTCTGCATCCGAGCTGCTCGCCTGCTGCTGAGCTCACAGACAAAAATACTCTTTGATTTTCTTTGCAGACATTGTTTGGTCCCAACCCTGCTTCATTATCTCTGAGCGTGAAGTGCCCTCACTGTGCTGTAAGCGAGCTCGCAGCACAAAACAAGACCTTGATGACTGCAGTGGGTTACAGCTATACATTACTGCATATCCTCTCCTTGCACACTTTTGCCATACTGCTGTTTTTGTATATTCTCTTTTATCATCAAATGCCGGGGAATATCTGAGGGCTATGACTCTGCCCGCATTGCGTCATGAGCTTCTGTTTTTTTTCTTCTTCTTCTTCTTTGATTGGGTTTCGTTTGCTCTGCCAGTGAGGAACTAGGTCACCATAAACACTGACATGATTTAAATCCATCTAATTGGAAGTAAACTATCAATCTAAACATGTTGTAACGATATCATCCGTGAATAAAGGGCAACAGCACAAATGATCCGGACCAGTGTGTGAAGCTCAGAGGAATTCCCATATGACTGCTCAGTACAAGAGATAAGATAGCATTGACGTGACTTTATCTCCTTCTGTGTTTATAAAAGGAGAAACTCGCTTAGATAAGAACTACTGGAAATACAGAGGAGGTGTGGATGATGAACGGTAAATCTAATTGTTCTCAACATTTTCAATGCATGCTGTGTCAGAGCCACAATGTCAAGATGTTTCATGTTTTTTAATAAATCTGACACATTTAAAGGAGAGAGTTGAAGGAGAACATTTCTCATATCCATCTGTTTACTATGAAGCGACAGCTCGGCGCCGGTTAGCTTAGCTTAGCTTAGCTTAGTACAAAGACTGGAAACAGGGGGAAAGACTTAACCTGGCCACTAAGAAAGAAGCACGTTAAATCTTGTTTGTTTAATCCGTACAAAAAAATTAAGTGTAAAAATTATAATTTGCCGTTTTACAGTGGGATTGTGTGTTGGACTATTTCTTGGCTGTGACCACTAACCTCTTTGAGTCTCTGTTGGTTGCCTAGCAACTGCTTAGAGCCAAGAAATAGTCCAGCACATAACCCCCTTCGTAAACGGGTGAATTCTTGTTTTTGTATGCATTAAAGGGGGCATATGCAAATTTTCAGGTTCATAGTTGTATTTTGGGTTTCTGGTCAGTGATTGGTCAGTGTTTCTGGGTCTTCTGCATCTGCGCTCCATTGCAGCCGGGGAATGACTGTAACGGCACTGTAGCGGCACTTTCTACCTAAATATAGTATAGTTGTGAGATCATAACCGCACGGAAGTCCTGACAGCTTGTTTAAAGGCAGTTTTTGAATACGGGCTGTTTGCATTTCACTGTGGATTGAGTGTTTTGATACTTTCACAGTAATAATATAGCACCTAGACCTGCTTTATAATAAAAAAGACATGGTATTTCACTTTTTACAATGTGGGACCTTTAAAGAAACATGATATTAGATGCACTGAGTTGATGGACTTTAAAACAGCACAATTAATGTATAAAGTAAAAAATAAGATGCTTCCAGACTGTGTCCAGAAATTTAGAAATTAGAGAGAGTCGGTACGAATTAAGAGGAATTTGCATGTTTGCAATTAGTACCAGTGACAGGAGTTAATTTGTGGAACAGCTTTGAAAATGAAAATGTGTAATACACTTAATATATAAAAAAAAAACACTGAAATAATTAAATAAATTAAATAATTAACACATATAAAACAGAGGTGTGAATATGAATATTTTGGGACTTTTGTTTTGTTTCTTTCATTTCAGTTTATGAATCTAACAAAGACGATAATACGTCTGTACAAAAACGATAATAATTATCTAAAAAGGGTAGGTGTAATAAGCCTCCACCTTTTCAGTCTGCATAAAATTGTTTTGATATGTCATTACTTCAAAAGTAATGATTTATTATTGTTTATTTTATATTTTGTTGCTGTTTTATGTATATATTCCATGTGTATTTGAGTTGTATAAGATGAAAATCGAAATAAAGACTGAAATAAACTAAAGGAAACTATATAACATGTTAATTAGTGAGCTTTAGATGTGCTGGTAGGCAGACTTTGTTGCCTTTGGATGTTTGACCTGTTTCCATCTGTTTCCAGTCTTTATGCTAAGCTACGCTAAGCTAACTGGCTGCAGCCTTGTATTTAACAGACAGACATGAGAGCGGCATCGATCGTATCATCTTACTTTCCCCCAGAAAGCGAATTAGTGCATTTTTCAAACTGTCAAACTTTTGCCTTAAAACAAACAAACACACACACGCACATGCACACGCACACAAATCAATGTAATAATAAAAGTGGAGGGTGGATGTGCACCTGGGGAGTGAAAGGCCGGTGGAGAGGGGGTGTTGCACACCACCGTTTCTGCCAGCAGGTTGTTATAAGGGTTAGTGTCGTGGGTTCGGAGGAGAGGGTTAGTTAGGAGGTAGTTGCCAGTCATCCCTGAAATAACAGGAAGAGAGAGAGGGAGAAAAATCAGAAGGAAAAAAAAAAACAATTGAAGGAAAAAGAGCTTGAGGTACTGTACGTCATGGTCTGTGGTGGTGCGCTGGGTAGCTGTCGACATAAACAAACACTGACATTCGCTGTCCAAAATCTGACGCCGCAAAAGATTTATGAATTACGATCCGTCTGCCTTCCATTATGGACACACGAAGCAGCCATAGGAACGTTGGTCAAAGCACGGCATTATCCAAACAGCCAGCTGATGTAACTGACAAACAGTATTATCACGACAAGTGTTGACCAAAGCAGAGCAACACAATCAACTGCAGTGTTTATGTGAAACAAATCCATCTAAACAAACTCATCCAGTCGAGACAGTAGACAAAACATGTGTAAGTGGCCTTCCATGAATAATACAGTATCCCTTGTGTAAATCCGCAAGAATGTAATAACTATCCTCAGTCATTTGGATGGATCGCTGAGGAACTTTGCGTTGGCATGTGTGTCTTTAAAAAAAAAAAAAAAAGAAACAAATTCACAACTACAGCCAAATGTGTGCTGGCACAGTCTGCAGCCTGAGATGCCGGGATCTCTCCCAAAACCTGCTCTGACCTCAGCGTGACTTTGCTCATCTCCTCCACCTCTGCCTTCATCCTGACAATCACTCTGCGGTGAAGAGGAGTTAGAGAGGCTGCTGCACAGCCGGAGCTGCTGGGATTAAACTCCTCGCCTTTTTTTTTTTTTTACGTGATCCCACCGAGCAGGAAAGTGCGAGAAAAATGCTGTGAACGCTGGTACACAGGCAGCATTTAACTCTTTTAAAAAAAAATTCTTAACGCTAAGAGAAATGCAACATTAAAATCGGGTCTTATCTTCCTTTTTTTTCCGAGCTGCTACACAGCCATGTATGCTGCATCCATTGAAGTGTACTTTCAGAGCTTCACCACAAAGAGAATGGCGTATGCGTCTCTTCTGGTGGCGGCGGAAGAAACACTTGCTTACCCTGGTTGAGCGTGGAGGTGCTGTTTATGTCTCCTGAGATGAAGGAGGACTCCGACTGCTTCCTCACAGTGTCGTTCCACATCCTCCTGATGCGGCTCTGGAGAGAGAAAAAAAAGCAGCCATTGATCAGGACTCAACATGGTGCCGCTGTTATTCAAGGCTTCTGGCCCCGAAGATTGAGTAGCTACGTGGGTTTTATGACCCTACACGTGTATACAAAACTCAAATAAACCCCCCGCTTGATGACATGGTCACGCTACGGTGAAACAAAGCGCCGCACGTGCTATTGATCCAACCAATTCCAAAAATGGATACTTGGAGAATCTTGCAGCTTGTAATTTGAGCGACCGGCCCAGAGCAGCTCTTTTTCCTCAGGATAGTTAGAGCAAGTCACCAACAAATTCCCAAAGGTGCTCTTAAAGGTGACATATTATGCTCGTTTTCAGGTTCATACTTGTATTTTGGGTTTCTACTAGAACCGTGTGAGGCGGGCCTCCCCAACAGGGCTCTAAGCAGTTTCAAGGGGAGGCTCTGTGAATAGAAGCAGAAAAATATTACATTAGTCATCAAAAGAAGATCACATGGAATAGCCTAAATGTGTTTGATTTGGTTAAAGAGATAGTTCAGAGATGCAGTCGTTTTGGGGGAATTTGTTTTTCCCACTTTCCAAGAGTCAGAAACTGAAAAATGCCTCAGGACTGACCTTTTTTATGTATTTGGTGCAGAGATGCTCCCTGTTAGTCGATTAATTGACTAATCTGTCGTTTTGGTATTTCCAAGAACCTTATGAGCTCATCTCTGGTAAACACCAGATTTAAAGTGGTGGTGATTTTGCCTGAGACTCAGTTTTACAGATCTGTTGATTAAATTAACTAATCAATTAGTCGACAATTATTGTTATTGCAATTATTATTATTACTGCTTATATATTTACCAACACCAAAGCCCAAGAGCCTGGTCTGCTCGAGATTTCTGGCCGTTTTTTTCTGTAAAAGGTGTTTTTTTCTGTAAAAGGCAGTTTTTTCTGTAAAAGGCAGTTTCTTCTCGCCACCGTAGCATTGTAACACTTGCTCTTGGGTGATGTTAGGACTTTGAATATCATTGACATTGAAAATCATTGAGCATGTTCTAGACCTGCTCTGAAAAATGTCCTGAACTTTTGTTATGATATGACACTAAATAAAAGTGAATTTAATTGTTAATCGACACAGAATTTCTTTTAAAAGAGGGCAGCTCTAATTTGGTGTAGTCTGATGTTATGTCATATAGAAAATTAGGCTACCTTGGCTCAATTGTTGAGTGTCTATGGGATCAAATAACAACATTGTGATCCCATAGGCATCCAGGATTTGAGCAAGTAAACCAAGCTTTGCCTGAGGTATATTTTAATGAGTCTGCATGTGACATAGGAAGGGAAGCCAAATCTGAATGGCTTGTTGAATCACATTTTCTGATCGAGGCAGCCCACAAAAAACAGACTATTCACAGTCTTATTGCACAACTGGATGTGCACAAGCAGTGAAAAAATTAGATTTCATGACAGTAATATTAAGGGATCTAATACATTCCCAATAGAAGATATTAGAGTCTGTGTGTCCAATTCAACAGTATGTTCTCTCCTTTTACAGAATCTTTTCAAATAAGGTCATGGTAAAAGTTTAAATACTTCATGCTGTCTGACTACACTATACTGTAAAACAAATTCCAGTCCCTTGATATATAATGATGGCAGTCTAACAGCTTCATATCAAAGCCAAACATTACAAAGCGAAGCCTGAAATGTGACATAACTGTATTCAAATTTCTACTGACATGTTTAAAGTTCAAGTTTAAACTGTATTTGTATGAAAGAATCAAGAAACTCTGCTTTACAATTTTGAGTGTTATAAGATAAGATAAGGCCATCATCTATACTTTTCTTATTGTCAACTAATCCTGTGCAAAGACCAAAACCAACAATGTGTCCATCTCTCAATACTGTCCTACTTCCTCAGCCTCCGTGGCTCTCAGCTACAAGGCCATTTGGACATAAATATTTAAAGACTGGTCCCAAATATATACTTTCCTGAAACATCTGGGCACTGTATTTTTTCAAACATTACTAAAGCAGGAGTAAATGGTGGATTTATTGGGGACAATTTACAGCGGATCACCCTGTGTCACCCTGTGTGGCTCATTGATGTGGTTTTATGAGTTTTTGAACAATAATGTGACAGAGGAAGAAGCTACAGTAAATCAGGTTTTGGCTACACAGACAAATACTTGTTAGTAGGATCAGTTCATTGTTGGCTTTGGTCTTTTCATGGGATTTGTTGACAATTAAAAACTAAAGAATATCACCAGACTTATCATTTAAAGAAGTAAAAAAAAAAAAAGTAAATAAAAATACCCTTTAGTTGAAGTTAAATACAAACCTTTACACACACGTTTTTTTCTAAATCCTTAACCCCTAAATAAATGTGATTGCCGGTGGTGTACACGTACCTGTGTTGCAGATGAGTAGCGGGCCGTGGATCGAGACGTGGCTGTCTTGGCTGCACTGTGGGGGCCCTCAGACGGCAGAGCGCCGCAGCACTGGGACTGACGGAAACATTTGCTGTACTCTTTGCGGACCTGCAGGGGAACAAAAGATCAGGACAGACTGAGCACACAGACAGCCACACAACCCCCTCCCCAGGAGAGACGCAAATCCCAAATCTTTATCAAATGCCATCTAGCTGACAGCAGTGTAAATGCCATATCTGTAGGGATAACAAACACTGTGATAACATGTTGGAATGCATGTCATGTAAGTGTTGCTAAGTAAGAATGTATAAAATATCATGAAATGTTACTATATAAATATTTACACACCCACACATGCAGTGCAAGAATAAGATAGATTTGGAAAGTAATATTAAAAGAATTGTTTTGTCTATAAAATGTCAGAAAAATGTCCTGAGCCTAAGGTGATTTGACGTCTTTAAATGTCTTGTTTTGTCAGACCAAAAAGTCTAAAAAAACCCAAAACCTCAATTTACTAATTTAAGACAAAGAAAAGCAAAAACTCCTCACATGTATTTATGTATGTATGTATGTATGTATGTATGTATGTATGTATGTATGTATGTATGCATGCATGCAATTTTTTTTCTTCCATTTTTGCTTCATAAACAACTTGTTTTTTATTCATTCTTAATCAAATTAAATCAAATTTCCGAAGGAGAAAATGGTACCTTTTTCTGGAGGAGGCAGTGGAAGATGAAGATGAACATCCCCTGCAGAGTGTTGAAGATGGTGAAGAGGTAAGCCATCACAATGGATGATTCATTGAGGAAGAACAAGCCAAAGGACCATGTGAGCCCCAACAGACAAAGTAGGGCAAACGCTCCCAAAACCCATGACCTGCCAACGAAAAAGAAGAGTGATATTAACTAACTCGTGAAACCTCAAAGTTGCACGAGATTTCATCTTTGCTTGGTTTGACGTTTCTCTGCTCCTTGCCTTAAAAAAAAAAAAAAAAAAAAAAAAAAAAAGCTGCACTAGCGGCAGCATGGTGTTATAAATGCTGATACAACGTTTTGGAATGAATATGCATTCGGTATTTGACTTGATTTCCTTGGTCTTCCTTGGAGTTGTTGGCTAAAGAGATTGCAAACACAGCAGCTTTTTCCTTGGCGGCTTCCAGGAAAGCCTAGAGGAAATAAGATAACTTCACAGCCAGTTTCAATGACGATGGCTATTCATTTTTGATACACGGGAGAGAAGAGAGAAGAAGTGAGCCACGGCGAGAGAGAGAGAGAAAGAAAGAGACGGCGAGGAGGAAAGAAATGGGACAACATGTCACTAAGAGAGGATCCACAGAAAAATGAGTGATAGATAATTAGGCTTACTGTCCCCTTTTGAATGCTTTTTAAACAGGAGTACATTTTGTTTTGTCTGAATAATCACCCAAAGTGCAACCAATTATTTTACCAGTTACCACATTTGACACAGAAACTAAATACATAGTGGATTTGAGGTAGACCCTAATTAATAACAGTTAATGAGTTCTGACTTCTTATAATAATGTGTGAAATGCAGCATCCACAAATGTGGGCTAAAAACAAAACAGAAGCCAATTCAATGCCTGTTTTTTTGTTCTTGTTTTGGACCAAAATCAAAGTGGCTGCCTAAAAATCAAGCGCCCACATAACCTATGTTGGCCTGCCCTCAAACACATTGCTAAACAAGAATCCAGGCACAGAAATGGACAGGGACTCGTCTTTTTATTGCACAAACGCAGCCCACTTGAAGCGGAAATATGGGGGAGGGTTTTTTTCCTCCTCGTTTTTAACCATCTTTAAATCTACGAGGCATGTGGTTGAATTCCAAGGAAACCTGAAAACTATACACGCATAGGAGCAGAACGATACAGAAAGGTCAGAAATAAAGTTATGAAGAAAAGAAGAAGAAAAAAAAGGCAATATAACCCTGTGTAGTGTAAATAATAAAATCGTAAAATAAACTAAAAACGGCCCCATCTATGTGGACTGAAATAAAATCTGAAAGGGAAAAATAATAGTCCGGTCGGGTTTAAGTGAAGACGAAATCAAATAAACGTGTTGGTCAGATGCGGCTTTTCAAAGTCCAGGAGGGAGGCAGAGGCATTAATGGTGCATATTACATCCACCCCCCCCCACACACACACACACACACGCGCACACACACCTACGCACACGCACACACACACACACAGTCTCAGAGCAAGCAAACCACAGCGCAGCCACCTAATCTCCCAGAGTGACACCCCTCACCTGATACCCCCCAGCCGGGAGGAGTCGGGTTTCATGGAGGTGGAGTGCTTCACCATCTTGAACATCGTCACCACCAGGAAGATGACATTGACCTGTCAAAACAGACGCGTATCAGGGTTAACAGACTGCACTTAGAAAGGCATCCGATTCCTGTTACTGACAGAGGGCAGAGGGAGTACTCAGATCCTTTAGTGCTAATATCACACTGAATAAATACTCCATTACAAGTCAAAGTCCTGCTTTTAAATGCTTAAGTAGTAAAAGTATGTCATCAGGAAGATGTACATAAAATATATTTTGAATACAAAGATTTTGTTTCTGTCATTTAGGTAGTTCTTATCACGCTAATGTATGTTCACGTTAGGGATGTTAATAATTAATCGTTAACCGACATTAAGAATCAGTTAAACAGTTAAAAACAATATTATTAGAATAAAAATTAAAAGATAATAAAATCAAGTTTGTTGCATGGTAAAAGAAAAATAGGCTGTACAATCTATTTTTAACTGCTGGTTAGTTTGCTGGTGCAAACTTTGCCCTAGCAAGGTGTGTTTTTTAAGCTCCATTTTTTCTGCTCTGACTGCTGGATGGCACTCACAGCGGAGAGCTCCGCACCACATGATGCCACTGTAATGATGAGGACGGGTGGGTTAAATCAGGCACACTGCTGACAACCTCGCAGCTTGAGGAGGTGGAGACAAGCTCCGACGTTCGCTCCGGAGTCGCGGACAGCGGCGGACGTGCAAGCGGGGAAGTGGCTGCATGTGTCCACACAACAATGCACGCAACACCGTGGCTGCGTGACCGGTAAACGAATGAGGTGAAACGTCATGATTGACTCATGATTGGTCAGGAGGGTGTGGGACTTTGATGCCGCCTGGCCGCTACTGCGCAGACTCTGGTTGCAAAATTACAAGATGGCGCCGCCCGTATCTGGGATATTTTGGCTTCACTTTTGTACAGTGGGAGGAAGTGGAGACGTGTCGTCCATCTTTATATCCAGTCTATCATACCTTTAGAAGGAATATAAAAATGTATTGCCTCAGTGCACATCATAAAGTACACCGTCGAATTGAGAGGTTAAATTCTTCACACAGCTCTGGCCTTCAACACAAGCTGCATTGAAAGTTTCTTGTCTTGTTTGACATTACAGTCAATCCCAAAGTGCAAATCCTCATTGAATACAAGAATGTATAACTGATGGAGTCCAAACGGACCCAATGTTCCGCGGACAAAAGCTCCAGAAAAATACAGAAAGGAAGGAAAGGAGCTCAATGCCGTATTTTAGAAACTATTTTTACTGAAGCCAGGAAAAACATTTAAGTGATTCAAGCCATACATCCAGAGGGGTTTCCATGCTTTCAGGATGACTGTCTAAGCACTGGAGGGCCCGTCGCCGCCACCGAGGGAAAAGGAAGAGATGTGCTTCAATTTGGCCACATACCATATTAAACCTTTGAAATGCACTTCTGTAAATATTCAATGAAAAACAAGTATACGTCCAGATTTTTATGTTATTAAAAACTTCTATCCTGTATCTGCTCCGAGGGTGCACTTCAAAAGCGTGACCAATCGACCGTACATGAAGGAAAATAAATGACAAAAAAGTATGAGTTGGCAAGAAAACAAAGATCTCTGTGTCGTCTGAGTTTATCAAATACTTCATTTTCAATTCTTCATTCACAAATAAGCAAGAAGATCCTCTTTATTACCTCATGTGGATGAAGGTAACAAAAAAAGGGGTCTTTAAATGGAAACAAAGAGAGTGAGTGGAAAGCAGAGGGAAACCAACGTCAGCAGGGGGAAAAGATGGAAGAAAAAGGAGTGGCTAAAAAGACAGAAAGCTTTTAGATCACAGCTTAGAGTAATGCCGAGTTTTGTCTCCCAGCCACTGGGGCCGATTTACGTCCGCATGAGTCGAGTGGCTGGAGATGCATTTAACACAGACGCAAGTGATGACACAGATCCGATGAGACAGACGGACCGACGAGCAGGGAGGCACTCTGCAGAAAGATGAGGCAAACTACATACGGACACCCCCCCCCCTCCTTCATGCCCGGTCTCCATGGGGCCGTCCTCAACAACTCTCACTTCTCTGCCAAATACAGCGCTAAATACCAGCGCAGGCAACACAGCACTTCTCCCTGTTTTTGCACAAATTTACAGCCTATGGACAGATTTACATGTGTGTTACCACTGACTGTTTGTTCAGGGCTGTGTGCATGTATTCCTGCATGTATGTATGTGTTGTGTGTGTGTGTGTGTGTGCACATTGAGAACACCAAGTGCACCACATCAAATATTAAAAGGTGAAGATGGAGATGTCCGTGTGCTGAGATTGGCTGGGGACGTGTCATGATCCTCAGCAGGGCTATGAGCTGTGGTAATGGTTGTCTGGCCCACCCTCTCATTACTTCCATGTTCAACACCCCC
>JAOVVB010001958.1:0-17336 GCA_028570985.1 Heterobranchus longifilis | reverse complement strand
CCAAGACACTCTCTCCCGTCTTCTTCTCCTCCCCTCGACTGCTCTCAGTAGTACAACAGACTCCAAACTTAAAGAAGTTTACAATAATCGCTTCTCCTGTTGTCACAGAAGTTTGGATCCATCTCTGTTTAACCTTTCAAACATCCTCTTGGCTTGATCCCCCAGTGAAAAAGAGGCTTTGGGGATTATTTAATCGTGACCCAAATAGAGTCTCCCTCTTTTTCCTGTACTGGTGGTTAAAAGACAGATCCCTCTTGCTATTTGAGTGGGTTTTTTGAAGTTGTAGCAGAGAAAGGGACAGAGCTAATGTAGTGTAACAGTGCTGGGGAGTGATGGCTGCTTCAGCGGTGCTAATTCCCTTTGACGTGCGGACACGAAGCTGGATGTTTTACTCAAATCACAGACATTCATTCTTGTATCCGAGCAGCAGAAATAACGGCGCATCCACAATCACATATCGCTTGCCTGTGCTTCCCTGGTGCACCGCAAACCTAAATTATTTCCAACACCTGCCCCTGTGTGCCGTTTCTGCTGTTTAACATGCAGTGTGAAATTATCACAGCTTCCCCTGCCGGTTTTACAAGAATCCGTCCCATCAGAGAACTGCTGTGTGTGTCTGTGTCTGTGTCTGTCTGTGTCTGTGTGTGTGCGTGCGTGCGTGCGTGCATGTACACAATCCACTTTTTTTTCACTTCACTTCCAGCTTTTTTTCATAAATCTGTCCTCATTTTGTGCGTGTGCGCTTTGTTTACTTTAACTCACTTTATGCCAGCTGTGTAGCATTATATTATAATATCCCTCACAGAAAATAACAGTCACAATGTGTTCTGACATATAATGGCACCATGAAAGCAACAAACCTGTCAGAGCTGACCTTGACGTAAAGAGAGCCGCACTATCTGTAATGCAGACTTTTGTGAGGATAAACAACAGATGCTATGGGGTTGAATTGTGCATCCCACTTGATAGCTTTCTCACGATCTCTATGGCAACAGTCGTGACACTTTGGCCTTTAAAGAACACAAGTGCCGTGGATGATAAACTTTCATTTTGCTTACATTTTCAGGTTTTTTTTTTTTGTGGCTGACGGGGCACTCACATCCCCTGCAGGAAACTTTGGAGTAGCCATAGCAACATCGCGCCATCTCACTAAATAAGCGAGAACGGTGGAAAAGAAAAGAAAGAGTTGTTTACTTACACCCTGGTAACTTTCTCTGTTATGTAGGGATAGGTCAGAAATGTAAATATGCTGCTACTGGCACGAATAAGCACAAAATCCCACTAAAAAAATGAGCAGAAATATTTTGAATCCACATCCTCTCACATGTAGGATGATTCTCTGGAGCTACAGTCTTGAAATCAGAAGTGGCAACAAGAACAAGGGAGGAATGAGATAATGGCAAAGTGGTTGTGATGTATAAATAGCCTGTGGTGGTGAGAGGACAAAGCACAGCAGGGAAGAACAGCAAACCACTTCAGCTATTGTTCGAGTCTCCAAAGTTTACTTGCATAAGAGCAATAAATCATCCACTGAGGAGAATCTGTACAACTGGGGGCTTCCATGCAATTCACAGCCAATAAAGTTAGATCTTTTGTGAGGGCGTATGTGTACAGGGACAAACTATCCCAAAGCCCCATCTTGCTGGTGCCAGATAAATAAGTAACCAAAGGGTTCTTAAAGAGCACCAAGGGGCCAGAGA
Source organism: Heterobranchus longifilis (assembly GCA_028570985.1). Lineage (NCBI taxonomy): Eukaryota > Metazoa > Chordata > Actinopteri > Siluriformes > Clariidae > Heterobranchus > Heterobranchus longifilis. The sequence goes on along the minus strand of JAOVVB010001958.1, from coordinate 15,636 downwards.
GTAATGGCTGTTTGGTTTACACATGCACGATAATGCCTTTCACTTTTACTCCCAACAGGGCCCGACCCCTGAGGGGACGCTAAATCACAAAGGTCGACGACAATGGGCTTGTCATTCAATCAGTTTCCATGGCAACCACACAGCCCGCCGAGGCCACCAGGGGTCATTTTCATCATTGGAATCCTCCTGGCTGGGACTAATTGCTGTGTTTGTGCCGGTGTTCTGTGTCAGTGCTCGGGCAAATTCCCAACACAGTGCAAATATCAATCACGCTAATCATATGCTGCTTTTCACTAGACACTGGAATGTGTGGCTGGTTTACATTACTGCGAGCTCATGTGCATCTGCTGCACATCTCTGTTATGACTCTAAGGGCCAGGAGTGTAAGTGTTAATGCTGTTTAGGGCTGCATCTAACGATTATTTACATTGTGGATTTATCTGTCAAATAATCTCAGTTAACCAATTAATTCTGGTCTGTAAAGTGTCAGAATGTCAGAAAATGCACATCACAGTTTCCCAAAGCTCAAGTTGTACAAGTTATTCGTTTTTTTGTTTTATCCAACCAACAGTCCAACATTCAAAGATATTAAATGTACTACAATAAAAGATCAATTGCAACCCAATTGTCAGAATAAATGTTGGCATTGTACATTTCTGCAAACCATGGATATGTTACATTTGTACGTTTCATATGTAGCAGATATCAACGTGAGCTCATGGTAAAGCATATAAATAGCACTTCTTTTTTTCCAAATCTATATTTACTGTCACTTTTACGTGTCAAACTTTGTGAATTCAAACAAAACTTAAGTTTAGGCAACAAAACTAGGTGGTAGGAAAAACATCACGGTGTGGGTTACAATCAGAACATTTGTTACGCAAATTATATTTGTTACACAATCAACATAAATAACAAAAATCAATGGCTATTGTCCTGAACTCTTGTTAAAAAACACCCAGTTTTGGTGGTCTCGAACAGTGGTCTGCTGCTTGGCAGCTGGCAGGTTACACGTCTTCCTCCTGATGAGAAACTCAGCTCACATACATGTGATCTGAACTACGTCACTTCAGAAATGTTAGTGATATACAAATGTTACATATCCATGGTTTGCAGAAATGAATGCCAACATTTTATTCTGGTGACTGGGCTGGATATTCAATTAAATTAAATTCTGTTTATCGCGGTATATCATAACAAATGTTATCTCGGAACACTTTTCATACAGAGCAGGTCTAGACCACGCTCAATGATTTAGTCCCAACATTCACACAGGGGCACGCACTTCATACGTATCTGTGGCGAGGAAAACTTCCTTTTAACGGGTCAGAAACCTCACATCTGAGAAGCCGCAGTGAGACGATGTTTGGAGCTTAAAAAATGACATCATCCATTGCAGAAATCAACTAATCAACCATTCGTTACAACTGTGTTTTTCTCCATGCAGTGTTTCTCAGCACTTTAGCTGCAATATAAACTGGCAACTTTTGCCAAAAAGCATCATGTCACATGATTCCTTGATTCAGCATTTTCATCCCTCTCTCTCTCTCTCTTGTTTTGTATTTGTTTTTCTTCTCTTTTCCTGGGGGACTTTAGCATCTGACGTCTAATAAAGGGCCTGGACGCCGCGAGTCCAAAGTAATTCTACCATCTGGACGAGGGTCCATTTTTTCCCATTGGTAAGCACAGTGTGACAGGACGGATGAGCCACAGCATCCTCGTGGGTCTGAGGCCATAAGATCAGAGGAAGCTGAGTGTGTTTATCAGAACTGCAGCTTTCAAGTCCCAAAGGAGCACGACCGAAAACAACCGCAGACCCGTATGAATTCCAATGAAATGGAAAAGAGTGCTCTGGGTGCTTTATACTCTGGACACAACATCTGAGTAAGAATTTGCATACTCTCTAAAAAAGGTGATAGCCTCAGGCTTGAAAAAAGAAACAATGGCAAATAAGTGACTTAGTTAACAATTATGTGTGGTACACCAATCTGCAAGATCAGGGTTGGAGATTAACGTTCAACGTTAAGAGCCAAGGACAGAGCTGCGGGGTTACTCAAGAGCACATGTATTATCTCCTCCACAATTTTCACCTACAGCACAAACAGCTTTTACCATTGTACATTTACCTTGTCTAATCTTCTTGAACCCACTCACAATTGTATGGTATTTTCAGGATGGCTTTTGTGGAAGAGAAATGTTTGATTTCATTTGGATTATAAAAAAAAGTTCAAATGAAGCCATTGTATTACTTATGAAATAACTTTTTTGATAGTTTTACAAAACCTTAGAAACCTTCAAGGACTCTGCTCATGGCTTTATCATTGTGTGGGAAGCCTGATGTTTGAGGTGTATGACTGGAAGGTCTGAACACTTCAACAAAGGGAAGTGCAGAATAAAAGATTCTTGTCACATAGTCTCTTTCATTAAATGTGAAATAGGAGTATTAAAGTGTACACAATCAGCTTGTCTCATAAAGGGCACACATTCTGTTCATCTCCTCAGAACAGGGACAACATTTCACCAAAAGCAAATAGAATGAAAATCTTCACAACAGCGAATACTTTAAATGTCACATATAAAAGCAGAGACAGCCAGATAAAACATTGCTATTATACCCAAAAATCTTAACACAATTGACAACTGAGCGTGAACATTTCTCAATTTGCATTTGGGATTTCAAGGCTCTGACATTTTCAGCACAGCTTTTTTCTCTAGACTATTGTATTTTTTTTTTTATCTTCTTGCTGCAGTGAATGCAGAAGACTTACTACTACTAAGACTTTTGGTTTTGAGACCAGGCAGATCCTGATCAATTGTCATAAGATATTGAAAGAGGAAATTAATTTGTAGAATATTTGGATGGGGGACCTGGTGGTGGTTGCACTCTGCCAGCACCACCAAGTGGCTTGACATGGCAAAGCAGAATGCAAAACTTCGAAAACTGATTATTTATACTGTGGAATTTGGGATTTGTAGATTGTTGTATGGTTGCTGTGAGATATTCCCATTCTGCAACACGTTTAGATTTATTTTAACTTGTGATATGACTGCAGTATATAGCCTCCTATGAGAAGCAGTAAAAGTAATTGGTTTATTTTCAGGAGAAAACAAATAGACGTTTAGAAACGCAATGTCTGCAGAACTGTGACATACTGTCTTAATAGTATATAGCCTACAATCTATATTAAAACACGCTTAGTCTTACCAAGTGAGGTGCCCAACTCCCGTTCATCTAGTATGGAGCGAAGCTGCGTGTTTTGTCCCGGAGAGAAGAGTGGTAAGGAGAAAGAAAAAATAAAGATGAGCTGAAGATGGTATATCCTCCGTTCTGCTGCGTCTCTTGCCACAAATCGACCTCAGTAAAACTCCTTCTCTCTCTGCAGAGATTCCTCTGAACTCTCTCTCTCGTCCCCCCAGAGTCCTGTGTGCTATTTCTGCCCCACAGAGAAGCGCTCTGTGCCGGTGGCTCCTCGGCGCACGGTTTGTAACCGGACACCGCACTGTCGCGCTGCGCCACAGACAATGTGCCTCCGCTGTTTGGGGTGGACGAGGGTGCCAAAAAGCAACGGCGCAAAACAAAACTGTCCTTCAGCTAAAACAGACAGAGCTTGTGTGCACACAAAAAAGAGCCGAGTGGAGGTGGGCGATGTGTCCAATGCTGCTCTCAGTCACAGCTGCGCATCTCACCAGCAGGGTTTTGATGGCAGAGGAGTGCGCCCCCACTTCGCGCGTCCACTCCAGCAACGAGGAGAAACGTGGCAGCGGCGCACAGCTGTCCTGCAGGTGGAGGAGAGGAATATAGCTGGAGCTACAAGTGGGAAGGCTGAGATTTGGACAGTTTGAGCTATTTTGACGTCTTTACCTCAATGTGGTTCTCTATTGATTCCAGCAGTTAAATTCCTCCGCGGTTTGTCTCTTCCAGGGAGGTCAGAGGTCAACATCAGCCTAAGAAAAGCACTCACCCCTTAAGCATTTGCATGTAAATCTGGGAGTATTAAGCTACATTTGGACACATTAACCCGTGTTAAAAGCTAAGCTTTTTTTTAAAAACCTTAAAATCCTCAAAACTGCTCTGGTGACAGAACTGGTAAGGATTCGCTGCGTTTCAAAACGCATACTTTTTATTTTTTTATGTGCTGCAGCTGCCCTTACAAAGTACATTTTGCATGCAGTATGCATACACAGCGATGGCAGTATTTTATTTAAATGTATCTGAAATATGTACAAATTACAAAATACTCAAAAGTATTTAAAAATACTTTAGAGTATTTTGTAATTTGTATTTTGCTGGACAGAAAAATAATAAGATGTAATTTGTAACAAAACAGCCTACTTTAAGAGCTTGTATTTGTGTATTTGAAATACTTAAAATACATTATTTAATATGTTATTTTATTCTCAAATAAAACACATTTTTATCCCCTGGTTAAAAGTAATAATCTCAAAGATAGCGTGCACCTTTTAAGGACATTTCACGTGTCATGTCCATGCATTTTAAGCTTTTCGCACGTCGTCCTGTTCTCAACTCGTCACATACGGACGCTACGTCTCTTCACTACGATCACAGTTTTAAACTTGTGGTTAACATTGTGAATTCAAACAAAATGTATGTTTAGGCAAAAATATGAATATTAAAATATGTACATTTGTTATGTAAATTAAGTACGTAAATTAAGTAGTCAATGTAAATGTTGACTTTGGTTTTACATGTACAGCAGTCTCCTGGGTGAAAGTCCTGTGTTGGACCTATCCACACACCCCATCCTCCTCCCAATGCAGACTTTCTCACACTTTGTACTACGTCACCTGACTTGCCACGGATGGGTTTACATCAGATTTAGTTTGTTATAATTTTTTTCAGTGAACCCAGCTTTGTAGGTGTTTTTGAGTTCATGTAAATAAATTGTCAAACACATATGCCATGGATTGTTGTTCGACTGCCACTACATTGGCCATACTAAATATTTTTCGGGCATAGCCTACTAAATAGTATTGGAACGCACCCTCAGTTTCAAGGACAGTTCAAAAGAGAGGATGTTTACTGAAAATGGGGCTTGAGCCCCGTCATGCATATCTGTAACAACTGCGACCCAGCTGTCCAATATTGTGGATGAAGTGTTTTGAAACTGTTATAGATAACTAAAACATTTTAACAGAATATGAGCAGTGAAAAGAGATTAATTCTTCTACAAATTGATCTTTTTAGAAAGTAAATATGTCACATACGACTGTGAGTGTGTGAGGAGAGGGGAGCAAGATAGAAAGCGACAGCGCTGTGTTTCTGTTCCTTTGTGTATTTTAATAGTGACACCGGCAGTTCAATTACCTATTTATCCTCCGGTGAATGAAGGCAGCCTCTATCAAGCTACAAAAAGAGTGTCGTACACAGCTTTAGGGCTATGACAGCAAGTGTGTCTGTCTCTTTGACAGACACGTAGCGGAGTCAACAACAGCCCGTTAATACGCCTCTTCGTTCAACAGGAACGTGCTTCTGTGAATGCCCCAGCTCCTATACCCACATCTATATTCAAATCAGGTAATTTTCATAAAAATGCAGCGACCCACGAGGGGAACTAAAGCTCAGATTTACATTTCAAGTGGCCTCCGTGCAATTCTGGGAAATGCGTGGGTAACCTTTTCCTTTCTCCTGCTGTGCAGGGAGTCGCAAAGGGAGCTTTCTTAAAATATCAGAACAGATTGGATGAAAGTACGGCACGCCAAAGGCCGTGACAGCGCTTGACAAAACAATAAACTATGTTCTCAAATGTTAGTTAGAAAATCTTCAAATATAGTTTCACCCACCGAGAGTGCTGTGACCTCCAGAACTTTTTCTCCTCGCTTCAGGAATTGGAGAGTCTTTTACTCTGCATGGTTTGTTCTCCCATACAATAGATGTGCAACCCACAGAGCTCCAGCTCAGCTTCAGAGTGAGGCTTCAGATGCCCGAGCTGCACCGGGAGAGCACGTTTCATCAGTTAAAAATAATGCAGTGTCTCTGAATGAGCCATCAGACTGCAGTGATGGATGGTTTTGAGTACATTAGTTCATGATGAGAGGCCCAAGACAGAATATATCAAACCGAGACTGGCTTTCAAGTCTCCTCTGTGTGTGTGTGTGTGTGCGTGCGGCCACCATTGTTGCTCAGCATTCCTGTTTTGATGTCAAGCAAGCGGACTCAAGTTGCCAGGCAACCACATGAAAAAAATCAGAAGGAGACTCCTATATTTCACCTGGTCGTATAAGATCTCAGTAGGGTGTATTTGTGTCGCTGTGTGTGTGTGTGTGTGTGTGTGTGTGTTTGTATAGTGTTTCATCTCTCATCTTTTTGAAGAAATGGGGTTTTATATTCTTTGCAGTCTATGAAGTCCAGAGACCAAATAATATTTTCAAAGTAATGTCAGTGAATGAAACTGAAGGCCAACAGAAAAACAAACCAGAGGGGACAAAATACTCATCTGAAAATATTCCCTGACATGTCTATTTAGTGCATCTGTAATGGCTTGTGTGCATGTTACACTAGTGATAGTAGGAGGGGAGATGCTAAGAGCAGGCCAAGCCCTCGCTTTGGTGCCAAATCTCGGTTAACCGTAGCCGAGCCCCCAAAATCCCTTTCTCAAACAGGCCATCTGTCACACAGTTTCTGTGCCGTTTTCGAGCCCTAGGTCAGCTCACACCTTGCAAACACAGGCAGCCAACCAGCCAGCTGCTGGGACACGCAAAAACACACACGCTCACTGACACATAAATGCAACATTTTTACATGCAGGGGTTGAGATGCTGGCACACTGTGATGCTTTCACATATGCATGATTGTGCAAGAATGACCAATGTGATCTCATGGGAAAGCATATAAATGGCACAGCACTTTTTGCGTGTTTCGTGCCTCATGTCAACACATTTTAAGCTTTTCACATGTCATTTAATGCCCTGCTGTCATTCCCAACTCGTCAGGCTTGGTCAGGAACCCTTGATGTCACTTTTACTACGGTCACAGTTTTAACCACATGGTTGTTGTAAATTCAAATAAAACTTATGTTTGGGCAACAAAACAACCCAGTCAGGTTTAGGAAAACATTGTGGTTTGGGTTAAAATAAGTATGTATGTTACATATATTAACTTATGCACATAAATTATATACTCAACATTGACTTTTGGTTTCACACGGGACACGAGCGGTCTCCTGGGTGAAAGTCCTGTGTCTGTTGGACCCACCTGCCCTGAACGTACTTTCTCGATCTTTACAGAACGTCACCTGACTTCCGGAGCAGTTGCTCTGAGCGTCTAATATTGATGCGAAAGCCTGGTGCAACTTCATGACGAGAAATGACACGTGAAAAGCAAGGTGTTGCGTAACATGAAAAATGACATAACAAATTGACGCGCTATTCATAGGCCATTTCGTGAGACCAGGCTGGAATGAATGGGAGTGACTCAGAGAGGTGAGGGGACAGCTGAGTGAGAAAGAGAAGGGGTCATTTCCCAGGAGCAAAGGAGCCTTGGGGGATGTAGGGAGGAAGAGGATGAAAAGATAGCAATGGGTGAGAAAGAGAGAGAAAAGCTGGCCAGCTGTGAGAGACTGCAGTCATTCGTCACTCTGAGCTCCATACCTGCAGACTCAATGAGCCATCCCACGCTGCAGCAGGGCCAAAGCCATGTGATTTCTCAGGCTTACTCAGCCTTATTGCGCCCCTGCAGCAGCAGCACCCAGGGCCTTGTAGTGCCAGGACTCCACAAAGTCTACTATCACTGCCACGCTCCACAGGAGGACGGATTGGGCAATGACGCCGTAACTGTCACAGTGTCAGAGGAAGTATGTCTCCGACAGCGGGACAGCAGTTCTGGAGGTGACAGACTCAGCAAGATTATTAAGAGGCTGAAGTTTATCACATCCGAGATAATACTTAATGATTCTTTGACCCCCTTTTTTTTTTTTTGTCATGTTAGCGGCATGAAACTCGGGATCGGTTTAACGGTCTGTCCACCACTATGGTCCAGACTAAAATATCTCAACAACTACTGGGTTGAATTCCATGAAATGTGACGTAGATATTCATGGTGCCCAGAGGGTGAATCTGACTTTAGTGATCTCTTTTTCTGTAGCGCCACCATCAGATCTAAGTTTTCACGTATCCTGTGAAATATCTCAACATTTACTGGTTGGATTGACATTCAATTTTGTACAGACATTCATGGTTCCCAGATGATGAATCCTAAAGATTTTATGATCACCAGACTTCTCATCTAGCGCCACCAGCAGATGGACATTTTTTGTTTTTAGTGACAACTATTGGATGACCATCAGCCTCCAGCCTGGTTGACGTATGACGTATTAAAAAAAAGTTTCTAATCATAGTCCAAGGAAGTCAGTGAAGGGAGGAGGTTGTATTTTCACAAAAAACCCACTTTCACTCAGGAGACCACGGTTCGTGTGTCCTGTGTGAAACCAGAAGTCAATGTTGTTATTTAACAAGTGCACTTATTATATATTGTTAGGTAACAAAAGTACAAATTTTAACCCAAACCATGATCTTTTCCTAAACCTATCCAACTCATTTTGTTGCCTAAACCTAACAAAGTTTTAGATCAATTCACAAAGTTAACGAGTTGTTTAAAACTGCGACTGTAATCCGGGAGTAAAAAAAAAAGATTCTCTCAAAATGTAATTGAGAACAGAGTTTAGTTGTATGGGAACAAAGCATTTTGTAGGAGACAGGTTTGCAGTGGCAGCCTCAGCTGTACTTTGTGTTTAGTAGCCTATTAGCAGATGTTAGCATACTAACACGCTCAAATAAAATAATAAACATAAACATTATACCTGCTAAACATCTTAGCACCTCATGTTAGCATTGTCATTGCAAGCATGCATGCATTGTAGCATTCCATTCAAAGCACATCTGTGCCCAAGTACAGCCTCACAGAGCCACTAGCATGGCTGTGTTAAAATTTAAAACAAGGTCAGAGTCTGTTGTAAAATAGAGTGCTTCACTGAGTGAAGTGTATACTCCCTGTTCCCACTTATAACATCATTATGGAAGTTTACTCCAGTTTCAACTTATTCTTGTGGGTCAGAGTTCATATCAGTGCAGTGCAGAGGTGTGATCGAGTGTTTTTGGGGCCCGGTCCATCCAAGGTGGTGAATGAATGGACTGCACGAGATAATGAAATGCAGCACCAGAGTCCAGCGGGGTCATCTTTCTTGCTTTCTGCCCAGATTCTGGCTGGCTGTATTTGTCTTTGTCCTCCCCTCCATGGCCCATGATGGATAGCAAAAAGAATATGGCTGATGGTGAGAGTTTTTTTTCTTCTACTCTTCTTCTTTTTTAGTGTCTTCTTTTTTTTCGACCACCATTAGCGAAGTGGTAACGTTAAGGGCTGGAGAGATGAACTCTGTGAAATTCAATCATGGGAATTGAAGGTTTGGAGGCGTAAGGTCTTGGCCCCATGGGCAGTTTGGAGATTGCTTCAGATTAATTAATGTCAAAATGGAGAGGGTGAGGCTATAGAGGACAATTATGTATGTGACTGCTGGGCATGGTGTTCGCCATTCACATAAAGAGTGCAGTCTGCTGATTTTCCTCTGTGTTAAGAAGATATTTTATTCCCAGTCAGTAATTTTGCAAAGCCAAAAGCAATTTAAGTGGAGATAAAGTAGGCAAAAGCTACCCATGGCTAAATGGATAGAAAAATAAAGCCACTTATGTAAGTACTCAAGGCGCGTATAATCCAGAGAAGCCACAGTGGAAAACTACCATCTCTTGTGCATTGTAATCTTCGGAAGGCAGACCCAGAGTACCACTCAATTAAAGAATTCACATTTCGCTTGACATTGTCCAGTCAAAACATATGAACCACCATATTGTGTTATTTAAAAAAAAAAGGGATCTCTTGTATTACTATGGCAATGCTATCAGCTACAAAAACAACTTATCTGCAGAAAATCATCCAGCAATCACAGCCACTTTCCCACTTACACTGCATAGTCAGTGGAGGTTTACATCCTAGATTAAGCAGACAAATAAACTGTAGGCTACGCTGCTCCATTGGGGGCCACAGGGGACTGAAGTGATTGTTCACCAGCACTGGCCAAACTGTCTGCAGGAAACAGGAATAAATCCTCCAATTTCTAACTCAGCAGAAGCAATTTGTTTCTTTCAACACCATCTTGTGTTTCAGGGTGACTTCACTGGCCTCTCGCCGCACGGTGCTGTCTGTTCTCTCGATGCACAAGTGTGTCCTCAATAACTGAGGGCGCAGACATCATACACTCCAATATTACACACACACACTTGATAAAAGAAATGTGCATGAAATAAGCGACTTTCTGCCTTTGTCTCTGTCTTTCTCACTCTCACATGCAAGGACAAAACAGAGCTACACCCGTCCCGCAGACCGATCGGCGTAAAGAGAGTTCGTATTTGCGTGAACCGTGATGCACTCTAAGCAGGTGTGCACAGGAAATCAAGATTGGTCTTCTCGCTACGCTGCATTTCTATCTCCAGAGTTTTAGAAACCTTGATTTATGTGCGCTTCTTAGGTCTGCAGAGGAAAACGAAAAAATGTCAAAAATCCGAGGGGCTTTCACAGTTTGCTAGTCCAACGGATGTACACAGAAATTGAAGAGCTTTGGAAGAAATGTTTAACTTACATTAAAATATGCATGCGCTTGGTAAATGCAGCACATCACTGGTTTTGTGTATTACAGAGCTGATTTGAATATCCCTTACATAACATTGACTTTCATAAACTGCCCATTAAAAGGAAAGAAAATAAGCACAGAGGCTGACAACAGCAACCAAAACTTGCATTAACTGATAATAATCATTGTCATTACCGGGATATCATCGTTTCTTATTATTCTCAATAAAGCAGATCCTGTTTTTTATAATGAGCCTGCAATATGGCACAGGAACTCATTAGAAAGAAGGCACTACTGGAAATACAGACATCCATCATCTCTGCACGTCTCCTGTAGAGGCCAACTGCAAAGAACTGTAATACGCTGCCCATTCTTCTCATGAGGAACGAACTTTGTTGACAAGAAAGGGAGTGCTTGGGAAATTGTTTTTGCCTCACTTTGGACAAGTTAATTAATTTCAATTACTGGCAGCTCTCCAGTTGGAGGTTAGAAGTCAATGCTTGTGGAGGAGGTAAAGTCTGATATTTATTTTTCCATTCATCACAGAAAACATAACTGTACTTTGCGCTGACGGCTTACCTGCTGTGAGTATATTTAGACACACTTTTCTCTGAAATTGTCTAAAGAGCTGCGCTGCCTACTGATAAGAGAGAGTGAGCTCATATGAGTCTGTTTCCGAACGGGAACCATCAAAATGCCATTATAAGACAGAAGCACCTGCTTGTTTTTCAGGAAATTTAGGCCACTCTGCAAAAAAGGAAGAAGCTCTTTTGCTTCGGCTTTGAACAAGCCTTTTCCCCCACCTTCCGGAGTCACTTTCACCTTTTCCCATCTTTGAGGCATGCCTTTGGACAAGATGAAAGCAAATGTCTGAACAGTCAGGGTATGCTAGCTATAGAGAACTCATGTGAAGTAAAGTGCCTCTAAAAGCAAGAACAAGAGACGACCGACAGTTTATAATAGTTTAATGGTATTGGCCGGCCTGCATGCTTTTGCACTAAATTGGAAAAAAAAAAGCATCATCATATGGTAGAAGACTTTTAAATGCAACATACTCAAGCAATATGCTTAATAATGAAGTCGCTTAACTAACTAATGAATTCTGGTAATTAGTATAGACTCAAAGCTGGTGTCACTGGTTATTTAAGTTATTATTATTATTATTTGGCTTCTGTGAGGTCTGTCTGAAATCCTGACCTATAGGCTACTGACAGATTTTTTTAAATTCAATGCTTTTTTTCTAAACTGTAATTAATACGGTAGAACATTATACATAATTAGGATTTTTTGTCAGATTTCAATCTCACGTTGAACGCCTTGCTCAAAAACTAACAAGTCTACAGCCATGCTAATGGCTCTGTAAGGCTGCGTTCAGAGCGCCTTCAGCCCTGCATGAAAAATCCTCTCAATCACACAGTGCAGTGGGGTGCCAGCACAGGAAACAAAATTAAACCATACAGGCTTAACATGCTAACATTAGCCGATTATCACTAAACACAAAGGGGGAGTCTAATTAGCTTTACAGGTATTTAGTCACAAACCCAAGTATTGAGAACATTTTGATTTAAACCTCATAATGTCAGGGTGGTGCTAGAGGAAAAGTCAGGGGATCAAAGTCATTAGGGCTCATTAGGGCTTGTATGAGTGTCTGTACAAAATTCTGTGCCAATCATTTCTCTAAATGTTCAGATTTTTCACAAGTAAAAACGTTCTCATATTTGTTGAGATTCAGAGATCTTGGCCTCAACAAGCCTTCCTGAATAATTAAAACATAACTAACTAACTACATCAACAGTGTAATTACAAAATATAATTAACCCGAGAAGAGACATTTCAGCCCACAGTGTACAATATTTAAAAATTAGTTTACACCCTGGAGCGAGTGGCATTAGTCACTGAAGATGTCGATCATGTTAGATGATATTTGCAGCTTGATTTTATGTTGCAATATTCAATATTAGATCTGGGTTATTTTCCGGCGATAACAGCTTCCACAGCAATTAGTCATAATCAGCTTCCTCAGCACGCAACACCTAACAGAGACTGTTCCATATGCGAGACATTTTTAACTGACGCCAGGAGATGAATGCCGCTCTGGTCTCCATGAGTGGTGGAGGCATATAGCTTCTGGGCTTTTTAAAGGGTATTATATTGCTGTGTGAATCATGCAGCAGATAGATCAGTATATTACAAGCTGTTTGCAACAGATTTAAAGAATTAAATATTTATTTCCTCCCAATCCATTATTAATTCGAGCGTTCATCAGATGTCTGGGAGAGTCAACAGCGGAAATGGAGACATTCATCCTCAAGCCCATCATGTTCAGAAATTTTCATTTGCTTTTATAAGACCAGGATGTGCTCTATTGCCCACTATGGCGATAACAAAGCAGACTGTATCTGTGTGAATCTACATTTTAAGCAGCTACATGCTAATTATTTCTTAATTGTATACTTGAAATCTTTCCCTCAGGAAGGACACTGATTTCCCAAGTGTGACCTCTTGGTTGGAATAGGCAACAAAATGAATAAACAGCCTCCCTATGTCATACCGAGTGCACACTTCTCACTCCAGCAATACATGTTTTACCATAATAGCTACATGGGGCCCCATCAGCCCCCTGATTGATTGGTTAATTGCTCACAATCCCCCAACTGCACCGCGATGACCGACTGGTGTCGTGTTAGGGATTGTGGGATTGTGTCAACATTTCTCCATGCCATCTCATTCATTCCCTCTTTCTGCTACTCTTCTACAGAGCGTGAAGCATGAGATTGGATTTACAGTGTAATGGAATAAAGCTCATTGTTTCTCGTCTGTGAGAGAGGAGGATAGAGCCGATAAAACCACCCGACTTGCCCAGCTGGAAAGTTGATCAAAAGCTGCACATACAAGGCAGGAAGAATTGTGTAATTGGAAGTCTCATCTTGCCCTCTTGTTAAGTTTACTTCCCCCAGAACAGTATGTCTTTGGGTTTTTTCGGTGCTGCTGCTATCGATTTGCTCTGCTGTCTTATACCGGGTTTTGGAAGAAGAGTAGGAGAATAAAAGAGGTCATCATCAAGAGATCAAAGGCTCCCGTGTGACAGGTGTGGTGTTTTTTCTCCAGGAAGCCTGTCATGCAATTTGTATAGAAATAGACGTGATGATATTCATACTCCTCTGTTTAGTGCATTGTTGTGGCAGCTGTGATGAAGATTACTCAGCATTCTTGGCATTCATGCCATCCCAATGTGAAACTCAATCAGTACGAATAAAATTATCTGCTTTTGTTTGAGATCTACAGAAAGTCCATTTTTCTCTTTGACTCCCAGCCTTTCATTTCTATTCACTGACTTTCATCTCGGTGAATAGAGTGCCATTATCAGTTAATTAACTCTTATCTGCTTTACTGTTACAAGGATAGCACTTTCCAGTGTCAGGCCAAAGCATAAGTTACGATGTCACCGCTGCCATCTATTACCACAACTTTATTTTCATTTCCATATGCGCGAGGTACAAGCAGATAGAAGAACATCTATTTGTTCGGGTTGAAGCAATGAGACTGGAAGGTCAGACTAGATGTAATTAGTCAGAATCCTAATGACTTCTTTTGGAAACTGGCAAAGGCAGCCTGTCGTTCAATTTATGCTCTTGACTTTTCAGTTGCTCTTTATCAGTGCGATATTGCAGAAGTTAATCACTACCGTTACAATGAACAGCACTTGGACAGAAGCTGCAGGTGCAAGTCTGGAAATAATGTAATAATAACAATTGAAATTAGCATTTTAATGCATTTTAATTGCTTTGTAATGGGTTGGGCTTCCGTCCATACCAGTGCAAATGAGACATAGAGTAAGTATGGCACTTTCCACACAGAACAATACCTTTAAAATAGTACTGGTGCTAGTCTAATGAGAAGATGGGAAGAGCAGACGTTTTCGAGCAGGAGTCTTAAGTCACTGTTGAAGGAGTGAGGGTAAAGAGTGCAGTTTTATTCCAACTATGAATTTGTTTCAAGACAGTGAAATTATGTAATATTAGGCAGACAGCAGAGAAAGGATAAGACGACATTTTTTTGTAATTGGACTTGTGAAATAATAGCCTCAGTATCTAGTTGATTAATCGATATTAAGACACTCTATGAATCCTAATGGTCGATGCTCGGAGGGACGGTGCAGAGCGATGGGGTGATGGCATGACCCGCCTCTGATTGGTTTAGGCATGAGGAGCGAGACTGGTTAAGGATAAGAATAACAGTGCAAGCCTGTCAGCTGGTGCAGCATGTTAGCATTGCCACTGTGAGCATGTTAGCAGGGTTTTCTTTGTCACGTATGATAGTGAATTGAAGATCTTTGGATTTTGCTCTTTTGTTCAGATAAAACAAGAAATATGAAGTTGTAGCCTTATGCTCTGGGAACTTGAGATACATTTTATAGACCAAACTATTAGAGACATTCATGCTGCATTTTATCTTTAAATATGGTGAAGATTCAGATGTATTAGACAGACACAAATTAACACTTAAAACAAAACCTATTTTAACTCAGCATATTTCTACTAATAGACAACAAGTGTAATAATGTAAACACCACTAACCCACCAGACATTGCAAAATCAACGAGAGCCCTGTAGCACGCACCTCCCCATCTTGTCTAATATAATATTCTAAATGGATGTAAAAGGTCGACCAAACAAAGACAGGTGCTGACGAATCATATCTTTTATCTCATATCTTATTAGACAGAATCTCCGGCATCAGCAGAGTTGGCCAACATGCCACATCAAAAAGAGTGTGGGAGTGGACACGTCCATCCTAATTAGTATGATAGAGCGCCGATTTGTGAGTGATCTGAGCATGCACACACACACACACGCGCACGCACATGCACGCACACACACACTCTAACTACATCCCTGGCAATGGAGGTATGAAAAATCTTGGCACGTTCAAACTCATTAAAATACATAGAAGCTGATGTGTAAATACACAAAGCCCAGCTGCAGTTTGTGACATCCCC
>JAOVVB010001950.1:0-17337 GCA_028570985.1 Heterobranchus longifilis | reverse complement strand
ATTCACCTTTTTTTCTGAAATGCTCCGTTTTAGCACCTGTCTCTTTAAGCCTCCTTCCCCACAAAGCCCAGACTGCTCTGATTGGTCAGTGTTTCCGGGTCTTCCTCATCTGCGGTCTCGGCGTCTCTGCACCGTCATTGCAGCCGGGGAATGACTGCAACAGCACTGTAGCGACACTTTCTACCTATATATATAGTATAGTTGTGACATCACAAACCTTTTCGTTTAAAGGCACAAATTCTGAATACGCGCTGTGTGCATTTCTCCGTGGATTGAGTGTTTTGATACTTTCACAGTATTTATATTTCACCTAGATCTGCTTTATCATTTTAAAAAAAAGACATGGCAATCTCACTTTTTTTTAAATTTTTTTTTTTACTTTTACAATATGGGACCTTTAAAGAAACAGAACAAGAGGTCTCTGGAGTTTTTGTAATTTCACCTGCCCCTGCTACTTTGAACTAAACTGGCTAATGTGGCCCTTTGAAATGCCACCAAATAGGAAACCTCTTTGCATGCTTTAGCCTTAAATCCCGGGCATGCTCTGTCACCTTCCAAAAGTGCTGTTTGATTCTTCAACTGCGAGAGAAAGAGGCAAAGTGGAGGGCTAGACAATAGCAGAGGGCTTATCTCATCAGTAAATAAGGCTTATTGCTTAAAGCTATAAAAGGCTATGCTTATTGGTGATGTCATCCCTTTGTGGAAGATTGATGAAGCTTGAGGCAGGGGGCATAATGTGAGAGTGAATGTGTGTGTGGAGGAGGAGGAGGAGGGCTGGTGCACCGAACACCAAAGAGTTTCTAACTTTCCCCTGCAGAGTTTGATATAATTTAAAATGTATGGCATATATTTTAACTGCTGCTGCACTAAAATTGCAGTCTTTGGAGGTAAACTAACCCAAATGTACTTCAAAGTTCCATCTGGCCAGGGGGCTTTTATCCTTGGCCATGAGAGCGGTTGATGTTCTGTGCATGTAAACGTGCAGCTTTGGGTAAAGGTGGGGACAGCTTGTGTCCCCCATTATTGTCTGGTTGCATTTACGTGGGTCCAAGGGCCCACTGTGTCTTTTCGGGTTACTTTCTCATCATTTCTCCTAATGTAGAGACCCACAGGGTTGGTGGCAAGCGCACAATGCGGCTGTTGTATGGTTACTGTCAGCTCTCTCAAATAAGGCTTCCTGTTCATTAGACTTCTTTTCACCTCCGCACAATGCGCCGGCTTTGCAGCAATAGTGAGTCGACGCCCATCTCTTCAATGCCATGTGAATAGTTCTAAATAGTGTTTATGCAAGCCATTGTTGTCTATTGTGTGCCCAGTCTTAATGCACAGTGATTTGCCCGCTTTTGTAGCCTGGGATACATTATCTTGCCTATGTGGCTTCAGATGCATGCCTGGCCTTTGAGCCAGTAAACAGTCTAAAAGTTAACTCCCTATGGACAATGCTGGAGATGCCTGATAAAGTGGGACAGAGTATACTAAATGCCCCTCTATAATTACTCAAATGGCTTCTTCCTCTGCCGAGTACATATCTGTTTAAATTGTGTAGTTCCATCTGAAAAAGTCACACCTCTCTAATTTAATTTTAAGGACTTAGAGGCATTTTTTGTCCTTTTTTTTTCTTCCTAGGAAATGTAATAATTAAAAGAAAGTTTGGAAAAGAGAGTCAAATTTAACCCGAAAAGCTGATTTTAAATCATAATCTGTAAGGATTATTTTTTTTCCCTCAATACATACATAGTAAAGTTGATACTGTTGCTTTGAAAGATTAGACTGACACTATCTGTTGCACATCTGGTGAAGAATGTCCATTCAGTGGGGAGATGTATTTAAACCCTGTGTCTTTATTCTTCAGACTGTCAGTGTGAAAATGAAAGGGTAATACAGACAGACAGCCAGGTGGATAATCTGACACACGTCACAGTCAAAGAATAAAAACTTTTAAATCTCGAAGATAATGTCAAAAACGATACGTCTTGTAATGGAAACTGTAAGTCTCGTGACTCCCATCAGTTACTTTAACATGGATTTCTGTGTGTTTGTACCATGACTTTATTGATTATGCTGATTTAGAGAAAAGATAAGAAGCAAAACCATACAAATTGTGAATTTGGTTCAGTTTATGTGCATTTTGCTTTGTACTAGTCAGTGTTGGGAAGGTTACTTTTGAAATGTAATACTGTAGGTTACTGATTACTGTTAAAAATGTAATAAGTAATGTAACTATTTTAATTACTTCATCAAAGTAATGTAACTTAATATAGTTGATTACTTTTCTTACAAATGTTTTAAATTGGGTGATAAAGCTCCTAAAAACATCAATTTAAACCAGGCAGTGTAGAGTGCTGTCGTGTAGTTGTCAGAAATCTACCAAAAGAAGACATTTCTGCACGGAGAAAAGATGCAACAGAATTCATGTTATATTCTACATAAGCTTTTTACTGAAAATAATATATTCGCATGTAACCCCTTAATCAACAATATTTTGATTAGTAACTGTAATTTACATATTTTTTCTCTGTAACTGTAACCTGATTACAATAACATTTATTTTCTAATTTAATTACAGTAATGTAGTTACATGTAACTAATTACTCCCCATCACTGGTACTAGTATAGCGATATTTTCTGTTTGTTGCCCATCTGGTTTTATATTTCACAAAGTAGTTTCTGCATGTTTTACATCTTAACCGTTCACTTCTCTCTATAAAAAATAAAAAATAAAAAAAAGTTGGCGGCACCTAAAATGTTTTCCCAAAAGAAAACAAAATAACCCTGAAAATTGAGAGAGCAGTATTAGGCAGCATATTATAGCCTTCATCTGTTTGTGGCATTGTTCTAGAGAGCGTATACATCACCTCCAGAGAGTAACCGATAGGCCTCGCCATTCACTTCTCGGATAGATGCACAAAAGCAGAAGATATCTGCGGCACAGATTACATTATACTCATTTCAAAAGCATTCACAGTCAAGTATGCAGAACAGAAAAAAAAGATGCTTTTAATGCCGGCCAATGATTACAGGTGAGTGATGTAACTGATAGTTGGCCCATTATTGTTCGGAGATTTGGTGTGTTTGACCCCCTAAAGCATTCTGCTGCCAAGGGAATTTAAAACAACCTTTGGACTCGGAGGAAAGGAATGTTATGATTGCTCTCGGTGACACTGATACAACACTGTCACATCGCTGACTCCGGATACAGGAGAGCCTTCACTGTGACTGAGTCTCGCTGCACCAACACTTAGCAGCAGGCATTTCATTAACCCGTCAGAGAGAGGCTAGATGTTGCTTTGTCTTTGATTGCCACATTCCCTCGCGCTCATGCTGCTGCTTATACATTTGACCTCCATTAGCCCACCAGGTGTGTTTCACATTTTATTTAATGAACTGTAGTCATGAGGTAATTCATCGCCTGCAACAATACTCCTTGAAGCAAGTTTTTTTTTTTCTCACACCAAAGTACTGATGTTGACTTGCGTTGCTCCTGGGCTGATATTTTCATTAAAGGCCCTCTTATCAAATAATGAAATAAAGAATCTGTTTCTTGCCCAATGCTATTACCTCCCACAAATCAAAAGGTTTCCAGTGTAATGTCTTGCCTCCCATGCCAGTTAATTAGGTAGCGTTGTGCTACATACTAATGCTGCTTTCATGAGAATAATCTGAGACAATAAACCTGTCTCTTTTGTGTCCTTCTGCAAGCCCTCTTAATTAATATCAGCAAATACAAACCAAAGTTAATTGAAATTTGAACATCCCATCTTTATAGTTTACAATAACACAATCGCTAGTGTTTTGTTACTGTTGTTGAATTACTATAATAGCCGGTATCATATCTCTATTTAATATTTCATTGATCGCTCTCGGGGATGCAGCGGAAATATAAAAGAAAGAAATGTCTTAACCATGAGTAAACACAGGAGGCAATATATGCAACCCCAACATTGATTCAGACCGAGACATTAATATTCACACTCCTCCAGATAATCACAGCAAGGTGTACATGATTTGTTTTCATTGATTAAGTGACATTGCTGCAGCTCCTCACACCATGGTTATTAATATAGTTTGCATTGATATTATTTCTGCATTAACAACAATTTTCACCAAGTGAGAGAGATTACGGCACTGATGCAAAAGAGTAGCGTCTCGGTGAGCTTTAATCAGAAGCCCTTTTGATGCAAAATCTTTACAACTTTAATCAATCTTTATGGACGAGCTTTTCAAACTGTATGCAAGTTTGAATAGCATAGTTTTAAAGAGGCTGTGCTCTCCTGTCAGATATCTGACGCGTTTTGCAAATTACAAATCCTTCTAGGAATATGAATTAGGTTGTGCAACTCTGAGTGTTCCTTCCATTCATGGTGTACACAGTTCAAATTTCACTTTACATGAATCCTTAGCCCCGGCTAATGTAATCAGGCCAACAATTCCCAACTAGCGTGGGATTGTAGTACACAGAGCCCAAAACAAAGCATAATCTGGCACGCTACTATTCCAGTAGGATTTTTTTTGTCCTCACACTTCTTTTGTCACATTGGCCCGTGCACAGAAATAGCTAAACAAAATAAATAAATAGATAAACAGTGGGTTGTCTTTATAGCCTTTATGCAGTGATATTTCTGAGCCAAGAACATTTCTGAAGTTAACAGTATTTATGTTCCGGTAGTGTTGGTCACAGTCTGTCACACATGATTTGCATCTGCATGTCCGATTAACAAATATGACATATTCCTAAGATCAGGCTCCTAGCACTCTAACCACCCACCATGGCAATTAACTGTCTACTAAGCTAACAAGCGTAACACACATGCCTGATGCAAGCCAGTAGAATATCAAGCTCCTGGATGTATCCCCGTTTACCCTGTGGTGCCGCTGTGAACACGCGGTACACATGTGCGGGACAATTTCAAATGTTGATTAAGTTGGACTGAGGATCTTTACTCTCGCCGGTATCGATACGGGGTTTACGTTGGAGTGCATTTGAAATTCAGCAGAGATAGACAGAGCTGTCGTCCGTGTTTAGCGAGACCTTGTCAGAGTGAAAGGAGCCTGTCAGACTAATTCAATGGGCTTTTCTGAGCTTCTTAAGCACCGTTAGTGGTGAATTTACTGAAACTATCAGCACTGATAGCCTCTACTGTGTGCTGCTAAAATCGCGCTGACCTTCACACTGCTCCGGTTTGTTATCGCTGCTTAAGTAAGAAAAAGAAATGCTTGAAAATTCCTGAATACCTACAAAGACAGATTCACAGATATAGCAAAGAAAGGCCACAATATTCACTCAAATGTATTGTGAGTCATGTTAGAGGGCAACTGGATTTACAAGAGGGGGGGGAAAAAAGAGGCCACTTATAACAGTACATGCTGTATGTCACCAGAGGAGAAAAAAATAATAATTCAAGTACACACCCATATTATGCATTTGATCCAGAAAGGGGTTTTAAACATTGTTGACATTGCTGGAAATGTAGATCCATGGATGAAATTCCACTGTTGCTATGGATTCAAGGATTATATCTAACACAGCATCTGAAGGTAGACAGGTTTTGTGGTAAATCCAGACTGTTTTTTTTTTTTTTACAGCACGATTGCCACCAAACTAAACTATCTGTTTTACTTATTTCTAAAAAAGCATTGACCGTCGGGGCATAGCCAATATGGAGGTTAATCCATTCTAGTGTCTATACTATGGGATGCTTATGGAAGCATATTTGCTTAGGGCAGCCATGCAAATTATTACTTACTGCCCTGTAAGCTGATAACACAAATTAGATACCCATTAAAGTTGAACAATGTATATAGAATGAGAGAAGATTGCAAGTGATACCTGAAGGGATGCTTAAGTCGTATGGCACTAAAATATGCCTCATGCTTGCAAACTTCAAAAGTGGGGAGATGTTTATCCTTGGGATTGGAAGATGCATAATGGTAATCTCATATGCACAGAGGCAGCTGCCAGGTGGAGGATAGCACACTGCATGTTTATGAATAGAAATCATTACAGGGACTGGGGAGCATACCGGCATGGACCAGTGACACAGAACTTTTTTATCATCTACCCAGCGTTCACTACGGCACTTAAAAGTTCATGTGCTGAAATGTTTAGTACGCCATTAGTTGAGCTGTGGTCATTTTGCGCTGTATTTGATTCATTTGTGTTTTGTTTTTTTTTACACTCAACATGATCTCATGGAAAACTGTATAAATAGCACGCCGCTTTTCGTGTTTCATGTAGCCCACTTTAAGCTTTTCGCGAGTTGTCATTCCTGATTCGTCATATACGGATGCATCAGGAACCCTTGATGTCACTTTTACATGCCAAACTATGACGCTTCACTACGGTCGCAGTTTTAAACATAAACATTCAAATAAAACTAGGTGGTTAAGTTTAGGAAAAACATTGCAGTTTGGGTTAAAATAAGGATGTTTGTTACGTAAATTAACATGCGTAAGTAAGTTACATACTCAGTGTTGTGAATTCAAACATAACTTATGTTTAGGCAAAAACTTAAGTTACATACTCGAGGTTAATCTTAGTTTCACACGGGACACGAACGGTGGTCTCCTGGGTGAAAGTCCTGTGTTTGTTTGACCCACCTGCGCTGAACAGACTTTACTGGTCTTTATACTACGTTTCCTCACTTCCGGAGAAGTTGCTCTGAGCATCACATATTGACGCAGATGAGTTTATAGTTGAAAGCCTGGTGTGAACACATGGTGTAAAATGACACGCGAAAAGTAAAAAATGCTTTGTGATAACACCGGAAATTACTTAACAAACTGTAGCATGTCCACCGGTCTCACGGTTCTGGACTGAGGTGGCTTCTACTTTGTCTGACCTGTTATCACTGATGGTGCCAGTACTGTAACTGTAACTGTGCCTGTCCTGTTGTTGAATGACCTCTCGGGGCTCGATGTCGCCAAATTTTAAAAGTGCATCTTACTAGCTGGCCTGACAGCCTCCTCACTCCACTACCACCAGGCACTGGATCCTCGCTTTTTTGGATGTAGTTTACTTGGAATTGTCTGTTGCCTGAATCAATGGGGCTAGTGAGCCTTCCCTGTGCAGTTGGTGCACTGCAGCTAAAGCCATTGATGCTCTCTTGACGTGACCTTTGTGACCTCTATCCTTGCCATTGCCCTGCAAAGTTAATCTCTTTCCCTGTATGTGTGTGTCTGTGTGTGTGTTTGTGTTTGTATGTGGATGGTTGCTAGTGTACTCGGTAGAGCTGCAACTAAAGATTATTTTCATTATCGGTTAATCTGCAGATTATTTCTTTGATTAATCTTTTGGTCTATAAAATGTCAGAAAATAGTGTCTAAAGATATTCAGTTTAATATATCAATTATATATATTTGAGAGGCTGAAAACAGCATTTTCTATCATTTTCACATGAAAAATTACTTTAACGATTAATAGAGCAATTATTTTTCTGTTGATCAATTAATCAATTAGTCGACTAATCGTTGCAACTGTTGTACTTTGGAGATTGGGGCGGGGCTTGGAGTTTATTTTGGTTTGTGTTTCGGTGTTTTTTTTTTTTTTCTTTTTTTATGTGTTGTTTTGTGTCCTGGTTTCATATGATTGTAAATGTGTCATTTTTTCTGAATAGTTTTTCTCTTTTTGTCTGTCACTATGCACTTTGAAAGAAAAGTAATAAAACACGATCATAAAAAACAAAACAAAGTGTCACGTAATTAATACACCATTTCGTGAGACATTTTCTATACATTTGCTTGTTGAACAGATCCAAGTGTTAAGAAACATTTGTAAAAGTCCCTCTAACTTTAAGTCCTGACCTGAATGTGCGGTTGGAGAACAACAAGGCCGTTAATACGATCCCGCCACCTGAGGGGCCTGTGAAATCAGAAACATGCAGCTTTAACAGCAGTGCTACAACTCCACGGGGCCCCTACCTTCACTAGCCTCTGCTTCTTATCAGATGAGCCACTTTAATTCATGTGCCAAACACCTCTCTGAGGGTGAATACAACAGTTCAGCAGCATTTAAGAGGTGGAAACGCTGTTTGTGGGGTGTTAAACGAGAGAGGAAGTGCTTCGGGCCTGTTTTGGGAACCCCGGCTAATTCTACCTTTGACTTGTTCTGTTGTTGTCTCTGAGCCCCTTTCCCTTTCTGCTCCTCTGACCGGCTGATAGTTAGGGATTCATCTTAAAACCTCCCCTTTGTCTGACAGACCGTGGAGTCAGCAGTTATTCTTCAACTGACGACTTTCAATGCTCGGCGGTGAAAGAGATGAAGCTGAAACACAAAGGCAAATTAAGGGTACAAAAACACTCGCCATTGTCCCATTGTTGAGGGTCACAAATCGTCAAGTAAAAGCAACACAGCGTGGTTGAAATGTATTCGCCTCCATCCCTTTACCCCCCCCCCTCCCCTCCCTCCCTTCTCCTCTCTTTATATTCATTAGATTCATTATAGGCCACAAAGGATTGCCAACAAAACAGCTTGTGATTTTAGTTGAATTCATCCCCCTCTGAGGCCTGCAGGGAAATTAAAGTAGGTGACTATCACTGGAGGGGGAGCAGGCTTGACACATCTGAAGCTTTCAGTGATGCTAATAGCCAAGCGTATCCAAAATACACAGGAGCTGACCTCAAACAGATTGTGGGGGTTTAAAATCATTAGTTTGCAAATGAAGCAAAAGTACATTGGTTCTATGGTAGAATCAGCCCACTCTGAACCTTTGATTAGTGTTTGTCAACTCCCCTTTTCTCTTCATACTCCCCCGCCCACTCGCAATCCAGAAATTAATAAAGGAGACATAGCGACACTTTGGAGGGGAACGCTTGCATCTCCAGCACCTGTTAAACAAATGCACTTAAGGCAGGAATCAAATTGCAGGCAGGTTTAAATTGGTGTAAAATCTTCATTTAGATGATGTCCCCGGGGCCTGCTTATTACTTGAGATTTATATAGCATTAGTTCTGCCTCGCAAATGTGGTGCACCATTCCACCTCAGTGAAATATGAAGAGGTTTGATAAAAAGCTACAACAGATTCTCTCATTAAAAAAACTAAACCTTTTAAAGATTCATTAATTTAACTTGTGGCACGCAGCTCTGACATGCACAGAGTTCTGTGCCCTTGAGCGCCGCATGTTATACGGTGTAAGATGTCGCGGTGGCTCATCGACATCGGTCTCTGAGAAGAAGTGCGCCGACAAATTAAAGCACCTCCAACGCTGAATGCATTTCATTGCATTGCAGATGTTCATTTTGACACAAGTACTGATACTAGAATAAGCTACCAATACGGAATTCTATAAGATTCATTGCACCTGTTGTTGTTTTTTTAGTCAAAATTTGAAGCCGGTCACACTTGCTATCACATGTCATGTTGCCGTGAATGGCACACATCATGGTGAAGGCTTGGAAGGAAACAGCCACAAAGGCATTTCATTTGTAGCAGTGCCCCTATTGAGTATGTCTGTTTCAGTCACCAATCTGTTTTGTTCTCCGTCCTTTTCAATTTGTTTACATTTGGCCCCTAGTGGAGAGGGACAGTCTATTGATTTATTGTCCCCCCGCTTCCTGAGAGTGCCGTTATAAGAGCGCACAAGGCCCCCCCGTCTTCAGGCCCTGCTCTTGCATTGTGTCGCCCGGTTGCTTGCTTCTGTTACAGAGACGGGCCAGGGAAAGGCCTTGCCCAAGCATCACAAGGACCCTACAAGAAAAAAAAAAAAAAAAAAAACGCAGCCCAAAAACGAAGGCCTGAGAGAGAGAGAGAGAGAGAGCACGGCAGCACAATGTAGCTCCGTCTGAATAGCAAACGTCGTGGGACATTTGCCTCCCACGGAGGGCTTTTTTTTTCATCCGCATTTTTAAACGGTTTAGATGAGACGTCTATTTAATCATAATATCAGAAATGTTACTATACGGCATGTACAAATATATAATATAATGCATAGTAGTTTTGCATGTCCAAAAGTAGTAGAAGGCTGCAATGAAAACATGAAAAGGTCTTCATACTGTATCTCCCTGATATGTCACTGGCACAGCCACAAAACAAAGCAAAGTTTTGAGCTAATGCTCATTTCAAGCTTGAAACATTGTGGATGTTCCAATAAATTTCAGCTACAATGTGTGGGCATTTTCTTTGTTTTCATAATATATAAATGAAAAATAATAACGTGTGCAGTGTGTGCACCTATACATTGTATGTGTATATGTTTTTTTTTTGCTATATGTGTACATATACACACATTTCTTTCTTCTATCAGGGTGGTTTATATTCATGTTTTGTGACATCTCTTTTTGCAGATTGATATTTTTTATGAAAAGCACCTGTCTGAGATTCTACAGAACAATTTATATGAGTCAAAAGAATCGTTTCAGATGGAAGTTGAATTGCTATTGTAAAATAGCCTTTCACTCCTCCCGCTTGAAGATAAACAATTTCCCATGAATATATGGCTGGGCCCCCTATCTATCACCAAAATCAGAATGTGTCCCATACTGAGCCTATTGTAGTCTATTAAAAGAAATCCTTCCCTGTGGCAACCATTTTGCAGGTTTCAAGTAGATAAATGCCTTCCAAGAGGGATAAGAATGCATTTCTACAAAACTGCATTAAAGAGTAATGTTTGTCAACTACTCCGATAAAAACTTCACAGTCACAATTCTTTTTAGAGGCGGCAAATGCATTGGCAATGTGTAAAGCTGATTGGTCTGGGGAGGCTGCCTACAGGTTAGCAGGCCTCATTTCCAATCTCTGACAGCAATATGTGTCGCCGTGCGCTTCATCCCGATTGCTCATGTTCAACACAAACCATGGTCACTCTATATATGGAAATCTCTGTCTTCAGGGCGGAAAAAAATTAAAAAGGTGAGATTGGCACTTTAACCTCCATGCCCCCCTGAAAATATGTTTTAGTCTGATACATTATACTACTGCGAATTATTTATCAAGAAGATACAAGCTTGATATTTCAAAAAAATAATGAGATGTTGAGGTGGCAGCTGGAATGTTCTGGTCCAGCGAGCAGCATCTATGAATCGGGGGAAATGAAGTAAATATGGCTGGCTGGGACACACCATGTGCAGAATGTGAAAAGAGTGGAGTGCAGCGTTTAGGTGGCACTGACCAAAAAACTTAAAATCGCTCCTTTGTTGGCTGTCGCTTTTGGAATAGTGGCACCGAATGTAGTCGTGTTGCATCAGTTGTTATAGCAATTAGACAGTGTTGGGGAGTAATTAGTTACATGTAACTAAATTACTGTAATTAAATTTGTAAAAAGTGAAATCAGTACCAGTTACTGAGAAAAAAATGTGTCATTAAATTACAGTTGATGATTACAAAGGGGTTTCATCCAAATACAGTATTTTCGGTAAATAGCTTATATGAAGAATATAACATTAATTCTGTTGCTTTGCATCTTTTCATCTTCTTTTGGCATATTTCTGGACCACTACACTACAGCCATCTACTCTGTAGTTTAAATGTATCTTACTTTTGAGCTTTATTGCCCAGTTTAAAGCATTGGTTAGAAAAGTAATCAAAAGGTAATCAAATGTCATAAGTTACATTACTTTGAAGAAGTAATTAAAATAGTTACATTATTACATTTTAACAGGGTAACTACATTTAGTAACATTCTCAACAATGCAATTCAGGTTTTAAAAAAGCACCGTTTGCCGAAACATTTAAAGTGCTTTGAGCGCACATACTGCAGATAAAAATCAGATGTGTTAAGAAATGGAAATTGAACATCTATTTCCTGAAAAAAAAGTCTCCTATTTGTGGTTATCAAACAGCTAAAAAGATGATGAGTCCAACATGGAGTCTGGAATCTATGAGGCAAAAACAAAACAAGTGTTGTGCTAAGTTGAGTTGAAAGAGCCCACCTGTCAACGCGCTGCATTCAGAGAACAAGTCATCCAGTTGTTGCAGTTCATACAAAACGAGTGAAGAGAAGAAATCTATTCACACACTGTGTGTGTCTCCTCAGATGGCTGTTATTTGAAAGAACAAGGCTGTTTATTAATTCACTTCAGACCCTGTCAGTCTTGCTTTCACTCCTCTGTTAGTCCCTCACGCTTTGATGAACACACGGCAATCAAGGTGAACCGTGACTTGTTTGATTTTTTTTTTTTTTTAAGGCAGTGAGTAACATGTTTTTCTTCACAACCCATTCATACCTTAGTGTCATTTAAATCCGAGCCCTAAAATAATTATGAAATCGTTCCCTTTTTTGAGCTGTTTTTAATGATACACCATTCTGTTAATGCATGTAAAATAGTAGCATTTATTTAATCTACAGAAACACAGGGCTCGTATTGAGTATTTCAACTTGTTGACTGAATTAAGTAAATCAAATGACGAGAAAAAAATCGGTTTATTTCTGAGCTTTCCCCCTCCCCACCCCAAACTCTTGTCTTTGTGTTGATTTATTTCATCCTCTCAGAACATCCCGTTGCTTTTCAGGGCCCCCTTTGTTCTTGGTGAAGGGGTCTTTTATTTGGGAGAAATCTCCCATCTCAGACCAGCGCTTTGCCTTGATGCAGATCTTCATTAATCTCCGGGGCCGCTGTGGGCTCTACGGCAGCCTGCCGTTTTGATGGGAATTGAATTTGATACCGCATTGTGGCTTGTATGGAAGCCAACAATGGCCTGTGTTCCTTCCTGTGTCTGTGCACAATCAGAGAGACCCAATTAAATAATTTGGTACAATAAAGGGGAACAAAAGGATACCCAGGCATAAAGTGAGGGCTCCAACATTTGCATTCTACCTATTTCTGTATCATGTTAATTAATTCGCTTTGAAAACCACAGGGGAAGGCACAATGGGAAACAGTGCAGCTCATTTCAAAGTATGTCTGAGGATGCTTTATATTCAGGTGACATGCTAAATCAACATTTTACAATAGAAAAAAAAAAAAAAATCACATTTTCCTCTGAAGCGCCAGAGACAATCAAAAAGTGACTTTTCTTTATTTGAATACAGTTTTCACTTATGTAAAGTAAACTTTATACTGGAAAACCATTATTTAAAAACCGCAGTGATAAATGATAAAAAGGCTCTTCTGTAGCTCAGATAAATAATCCCACCTCTGTTTGAATAGAATAATTTTGCATCTAAAATGACATAACCTGCTCTTAATTAACAATGTGTGAATTGTGTGATATATAACTGCTTTTGTTGATGGTAATATGTCATATTCAATGAAGGGTAAATGAATTATCCACGAGTGGCCCGTGATAAGCGGTGATGGGACCCATATGGAGCTGTCAGTGGACCGCTGGTGGGCTCTCCTAGTCCAGCCGCTGTAATTGAAAGAAATGAGCCATGGAGCTGACACATTAGCAGTCTCCCCAGAGAAGGACCACACAGCACACACACACACACACACACACACACACACACACACTGGCTAGCACATCCACACAGACACACACATTCTCACTTTTTTATACATCATCTATACAGACTCTATCTCACTGAAAGTATAACCCAGACAATGTCAGCCTGGCTGACACAGGACAGCGCCCTACTGTAAGTGAGACAGGGTGTAAGATTGGGTAGGTCTCCGTCTGGGTTAAGGGGATAATGAGAAACTGCCCTGCAGTGAGTTAATCAGCTCATCGCTCTCCCAGCACTGCCATTTATTTGCTGTTTATTCCCCAGCACAGGGCCCCCAGGGGGAGGCCTGTCTGTGAGGCAGCACCTGCAGCTTCCCCGACGCTTGATTTAGTGCTGTAAATGCTGCTTGTGGGCCAGATTACGCTGGACAGTGATCAAACCTTATTTGCACTCTGATTAGACAAACTGCTCCCTGCACTGACCAGGCTGAAGCAATTCTCCTTTAGCAATTTTATACTGCTGCCCTGCGTAAAAATGATTAACACTGCCTGTATAAACGTGGCAGCCATTCACTGCGGCCATATTCCTGCACGGCCTTGATCCTGAACCAGGTATCAGTGCTACTGTATTGCTGTAAGCCAACTAGGGCTGGGCAATACATCGATATTATATCGACATTGTGATGTGAGACTTAAATAATATGGAATAAGTGTTGTCTTTTCCTGATTTTAAAGGCTACATTGCAGTAAAGTGGTGTACATTTCTGAATATACCTGACTGTTGTAGCCAACTATCATAATCACAGCTATAAAGTTACTTGATATTCATTGAAACCTTATGGAACTAATCTCATAACTTTTTCTACAATGGGTCACAGCAGAGTAAACAAGGAGGCATTGTCATTTGTGCATATTCATTTATGTCGGGTCAAGGCATGATTTATTTATTTAATATATGAAGAGAACAGTCTGGAAAGTCATCACAAAAGCAATTATGTTTGTGTTTGACAAATAACGAACTGGCATTCATGCTAATATGACCCAACTTCATATCAATGTTTATAATGAAATTGTTACTGCAAGTTTTCTGCATAACAGCAAGGCTAAATTTGTGTTGTACAAGTAATTTTATTACTATTATTACAATTATTTACATTATATGTTGTCTCCCCCCTATGTACAACCCATGCATATACACACTTGTGCAAACACACGTTCACACACACATGCACACACTCCTCAGAACAGACAATACATCCTGTAACCTTCAAACGTATTGTGTTTAGAGTAGGTCCCCTGTTGCATTCAGAGTGGAAGGCACTCCATCTCGGTCATTGTACAGCAGACTTTCATGCTTTAGTGCTACACAAAGCCGGCTCTTTCCACCAAATGATCAGGCCATCTTAAATGTTGCACCTGAGAATGAATAGGTACATATGTAGTGCATTGGCAAGGTCTCTTTTCTTTCATCTACTTCTGTGCAGAGGCTAGCAAAGTATTAATGAAACCGTTTTCTGATCTGCTCTCTTTACCCTGATCCTCCCCCAGAATGCTCCTCAATCATTTTTCTAGTATTTACTGTATTATCATAACCCTGATGCAAGGCCCATTTAGAATTGTGCTTGAGGGAGTGCATACTAAGGCAAAGGGGAATTATTGTGAAGAAAATGTACAGTATAAACAGCTGAAAAGAATAGAGGGCAATGCTCATAATGGAATCTGAAAGCTTTCATTTTTTCTCTCATTGTCTCTCCTTCCTTCTCTAAACAACCTTCCTTTTTTTCGGCTATCAGAGCAAAGTTCTCAGAGAGAAAATGAAGTGCATTCATGCATCCTGAAAGAGGCTTTTAAGGTTGAGTACAGCTCAAACAAAAAGGAAGGTGAGCTACGGCTGGACTGAGTATGACTCAATGTTTATAACCTTGCCGTGCAGAATTCAAGAATGCTGCGGGAATGAATGAGGCCAGCTATAAAGCTCATCCAAGCCACAATGCTGCATGGGAAACTTATTGGTATTCATTAACACATTTTGTCCAGGTTGCTAAAGTGGTTTGATGTGTTGTAGGTTTTGTGAAATGCTTCTGGATAATTAAACTCAAGTATTCAAAGCTGCAAACTATCGCTGTTGAATGTGAGTTGGGGAACTGACAATGGCAGAGCCGATATATATATTTATATATATGTATTTTTGGGGAGAATGAATTCTGTAGAATAGTATTATTGTATTTGTATTGATTTAGAGTGTGCAAGAGATATGCATCTTGAAGATGAATGTACAGTTGCGATAAGATACAAAGAGTATTTTTCTTAGCTGTCAGGCCCCCTCCCATTGCTCCCAGCCCCTTTCTCTCTTCATTTTGCTAACTGGTGCTCAAAGCCTCTCCTCCGCTGACCAAGCATCAGCTTCCCTGTGCTGATAAATGGGCTTCTTTGAATTGATGGCAGGCTGGAGGAAAAAGAGATAATCCTAGATAATGTGGACACAGTTTTCATTTCTTGTCACCCAATTAAACTGCAATTATCCCAAGTGCAGGAGAGGAGAAAAGTGGAAAGAATGGCCAAAGAATGGGAGAGCGGGGCTCCCTGGGACACTCTCTACCAGACACATTAGCCCAGATTTGCTCCATCCTGATAAAAGAGACTCATTTCTTGCACTTGGCAGTGCACAGCGAGTGGCAGACCAGCTGCAACCTGGGGTTTAGAAAAGAAAGCCTGTGCAATGTTTGTGCCATGCCTCAGAGTGGCTGGGAAGAAAAAGATCAAAATGTATACAGGTTGTCGCCTATTAAAGCACTGTGGCTTTTGTATGGCACTCCATGTGTCTTTAGCTGAGGACATCAAGGTTTTATCCTTTAACAGCCCGTATAGATTTTTTATATTATTATTATGCAAATGTCCAAAGACACATTGTCGGAGAGAACAAGTGTGTATTTTGTGAAACCTTTGTCATCACTGACTGATCAATGTAAAAACCCCGGAGCTGACTACACAGGGGTTCGAAGACCTTCAAACAATCCCTTAGCATATCCAAAAGTGCTTTGACCGAGAGCTTGTGTGCACCTACTGTTCCTTAAAAGAATCGACCGCTGCTTTAAAAAAAGGGACTCTTCCTCCGTGAATTGTTTGCCTCCCGATGAATCAAGGACGGGTGAAACTCTCCCCTGGCACAAAATCTAAGAAGTAAATTAATGTCTTTTGTAATTACAGTTCCTCTTCGTAATTATCACACTGGACAATTTATGGATTAACATATTGATTTCACTTGACCCTTGGCGGGGCTTAATTTGGACAGAGAAGATACTTTTGGCTTGTGCTGCCAAATGCAAGCGGCCCCCGGGGGGCCCTCGCTGGAGCTTTGCTCTTTAGGCGTGTCACAGCATCTTTAGCAAACGTCCCATGGGATGATGATCTGGCTCACAAAGGGTCCTGGCCTTTGGGTTGGCTATCTATTCAGAGTGTAGCTCTGCACGGGTATTGACTTTAGCCAAACATTAAAAAAAAACAAAAAAAAAAAACTGCACAAGTGAAAAACTGAGAGGAGCATTCGTAAGAGTAATTCATTAATCTTCACGCAGGCGATTAGTGCTTTGAAGTCTTTGATTTTGAAATGCCGTGCTCCTTGCTTTACTATCCCTCCCCTCACAGGCTGTTTAGATAAACATTGGAAATAAACAGATTAGTTAAAAATCATTAGGCAAACACAGGCTACCTGCTTTGGAATGCTGATAAGTGTAACCCCTCTGCAATGGCATCTAATGATGTCGTGGCGTGTGCTGTGTGCACAGAATCGCCGCCGGTGGCAGTAATGCATTGCTGATTATGGAGAGGGGAGAATACTCTGTCAAAATATGATCAATATTTCCTATAAGTGCCCCCGCTGCTCTGCATGAGTAATGGCCTGATTAAGTCGAGCAACACGAGAGAGGCTGCGGCCTCTCCACTGCCGTGTCCATCAAATAATGAGATCACCTGAGACAGCCACTGTCACCGCCCCCCCCCCCCCCCCCCCCCCCCCCC
>JAOVVB010001942.1:0-17337 GCA_028570985.1 Heterobranchus longifilis | reverse complement strand
GCCGAGGATCGAACACCAATCCTGCAATCAGTGGACAACCTGCTCTACCTCCTGAGCCACAGCCACCCCAATTACAGAAACATGGCCTCATTTTGATTTAAGAAGATGTATAATTGAATGTAATTGACCACATGTGTACATTAATTTAAAATAGCATGTCCACACAAAGATATTCACTTTCAAACTCTTATTAAAATATAATCAGACTGAGTTAAGGCTCAACAAAACCAGCATGTCCAACAAAGATATTAATGCAGCTGCTTGATTTAAAACACAGGCTCTGATCTTATATAAGTTATTATATAAAACATATAACTATGGTACAGTCAATCAAAGGTGGTCCATCAGTATAGCAGTAGGTAAACTCTCTCCTGAGTGCCCACCGCCCACGTAGGTCTCCATAGACAATGTATATCAGGGGGCATGCATGAGATAAACAGACAAATGTATATCCATAGTTTTCTTCTGCGTCTTTGACACAGTTGATTACACACATGTGGTTTACAGTTTTTCTCCATATGGTTGAAATTTACACTAATAAGAGTGTAACAGTGTAAAGAGAACACAGACACGTGTGCACACACAGACACATACTGTACACAAAATTGAATCTTTCCAAATGTCAGTTTTAGGTCAACAAATGATCAGGAAGGCAAACAAGGTGCTTTGATCTGAATCTGACGTCAAGAGAACGTCAATCAAACCATGGCCTAGATAATAAACTCAGTTATGAACTCTGAATGGTTCAGTAATAAGGAACACTCAGTGTGTCTAATTAAATGGAAACCCTACAAAGAAATCAAGTAAAATGTTATGCATCATTGTCAAGTGCCTGCTCTTCTGTTTTTCGTCAGTCGGATTATTTTTCATTTTCCATTGCAACACAAATGCTATATACCATACCCAAATCAGAAACCATAACACTCAACAGACCAACATGAATGCAAAGCAGAGCCGCTGGATTTAATTGAATTGAACTGAATGTATTTTGAAATCCACAATTTTTTTCATAGAACAATGAAACACAATGTACTTTCCAATCACAGGTCTGGGGTGAAGAGTCTACAACACTGTACAAAAATGCATGTCAGGTTACACTGTGTAAAGATAAAGAAAGGACATTTTAGGCAGCCAAGATCCTGCTAAGATCCTGCTTGACTGATCGGATCTGAGATCTCCTTCTTGGACCTCACCTCCAGGCCTAAGCCCGAGAATGTGATTAGATTTGATTGCTTTTGGCAAAGACATGAGCACCAGAGTCCAGTTTAACTCCTTTCCAAATTGCAATAATTCATCATGTTTATAGCCTTGGAACCCGATCACATGCTTATCGGTCCAATTGACTAAAAACTTGTAGATCCAATCACAACCGTTTATCTTATATGGGGCGGGTTTAAGACAATGACTGGCAGAGGACCATCATGTTAGAATGTAGTTATGGAACATGACTTATGCTAGAATGACGCACCAAGCACGGAACTAAAGGATGGAATATTTAAGGTTTACATTTCTAATTTCCTGTGGAATACAGTACTGCACATTCTGATGTCATTTATTTACTACAGTGTGCATGCAAAGGAAAGCACACTGAGGATCATTTGTCACAATTACATATGAGTGTTATGATAATACATTATTGGTTTATATATTTTTCTCTCTATGGGGGGGATGTTATGATAGGATGTTTTTGGTTCATTTCCACATACTGTAAGTGGAGTGTAGGTTTATGCGTGGTTTAGACAGGTAGTAGGAGGCAGGGTCAGACTGACGTTACACTTGGGGGCGTGGTGATTTGTCTCATTGGTCCTTATATGAGTGACACGTGTGGAAAACGTGGTGAGGCATAAGAGAACGGAGGAGCCAGTGACACGTGAGCAGCAGCAGAGCAGCAGTGCTTGCAGACGCCATCTCACCATGCTGAGGAACGCATGAGGCAAAGACATTTTGGAGAACAAAGGACTGAGACAACGGTTCTCACACACCACCCCGAATGACTGAGTATATTTTAACCTGAACGAAGCACATCGACGGCCGTGCTAGCTGGACCAGATGGTAGACTGCCTCTAGCAGGTGTCCAGCAGCGTCCTCATCGCCGAGCTAATGGGACACAAGGAAAAGCAACTGTGACCAAGCGGTGAGTCAAATCACACACCCATACCCCCACAGTTAGGGAAGTCTGCATTCATCCAGTCAAGCTCAGGTCATATATTCACATTACACGCAACACGCAGGGAAAAGACACTAGGTTCGGGGCGTACAGGACTTCTGTCAGTTGGTTAGCACAGGTTGACTTAGCATTGCAACATAGCAGATAGCTTAGCCTACGTTGTTAACAGTGCGCTTTTATAATTGGAATACAAATTTGAGAATAAAATTGTTAATGGGATAAAAGCCAGCTTTGATAACAACAATGTGGACTGCACAACACTACTCTTGAGTACATCAGAGACACAGAGATGAGTGTACATCAGTCTAAATGCCCAAAGCTTTTCTTTTCTTTTCTGAGAAGATGAATTCCCTGTTGAACATGCATCTTGCTGTCAACACGACTGATGAGTAACCATTCTGTTTAGCTGTCACCTCTGAACCTCTCCTTTGAATGCTCAATGTTTTGTCTAAAATAAAGCCCATTTTTCAAATCTTGCCAATACGCCTGAGTCTTGTTTATGGAATCCTACCTTCTCATTTTCTCATTCCCGTGTAGATTTCTGTTTGACTGATCTTCTGTCTCCCATGCCAACAACACAGTACGCACACATGAACACGTCTCACACTGGAGACACTCGAGCCCTTTCTCTCTCGTTTGCTGTCAGCACGTCTGTCACGGTCTCTCTTTTAAGTTTTTCTCTTTTTTCCTAAGAATTGTCACCTGGGAGAGATGCCCCTACATCTGTCGTAGGTCACACAGAACTTCAACATGTCGCACTTGAAAAAAGACAGAGTCGTGTCAGATATCATCCATCTACCAGACCACAGGGTGACATTGGAATTCTGTATAAGCTATAAAACTACTTAGGGCAAAAAATCAAGTTCATCTGAGGTGAAAATGAATGGATGCATTGAAAGAGAGTGTCGACAGTTCACTTGCTCTTTTTTGTTTGACTGATGTTTTCCCCATGGCATTGAAAGGAGCGGATGAATAATGAATGGGTCTTGCTGCAGTTTATGTTATTCCCACCTGGAGTATCATGTGGATTTCAAGAGCTGTGTCCAAATAATGAGAGCAATGTAAAATTAACCTGGATGTTATTATATGGTTATGCAAAGTCTCTTTAAAATTATTATGTTAATGACAACTTTAATTTGTAATAGTTATTGCTCATAACTCATAGCCAACCTTTTACCTACTCTGAGTATCATCATTGAATGTACTGTGTAAAGCACTTTGTATTTGTATTCTATGTATTCTATTTGTATTCTCGATTAGAGCCTTGCGTGGTCAGACACCTCGCTGCTTTACAGAGCCCTGCAGCTCTACATGCTGATGTAGAGCTGCAGGGCTCTGAGCTCCTCTGACCAGGGTTTGCTGGTTGTGCCTCGTTCCACACTCAAAACAGGTTGTGGCTCCGAAACTTTGGAACTCACCATCATTGGACTTAAGATCTGTGGACACTTTTAAAAAGCAGCTCAAGACCCATTTGTTTAGACTTGCTTTTACTTTGTTTTTTTTATGTTTTTAGCTTGATACCTGTATTTATGTCTGTTTTTGCCTTGCATTTTACTTGCTATTTTTGCCTTTTATTGTGAAGCACTATGTGACATCTGCTCTTGAAAGGTTCCATATAAATTATTATTATTATTATTATTATTATTATTATTATTATTATAATAACACACCCAAATCTCAATCTAACTGTCGGTGGTCAATTTGCATTGTGGGTAATATAGATGCCAGGTTTTGACAGAGAAGGAGAATGTGTGGAATAAAAAAGACAATATCTCTTTTTGTTACATTTTATACACTGTGTATATAGTGAAATGCTAAATCAGTGGAGTAGTCTGAATGTTTCATTCAATGATGTCATTAAAAATGTTAATTTGGCTATGACTACACTTTTTCCTACAAGCCAAACAAAAATTGGACACATTAAAACTCAAATTTACTCTGTGTGGTGATGCGTGTAACTTTTTATGCAATTTGTCATGCTCATCCTCAGACCCAGAAACAAGTTCAGCCACCCACAACCAATACACAAGCAGCAATTAAAATTTTACAAATATTTCCTGAATGAGTATCAAACATTTGATAATTATACAGCAATTTCAACCATTAGGTCAACATATTTAAAATCCATTAAAAGCTGTATTAAGACAGCATTTATCTCAGCCGAGCTAAGCCAGACAAAGACACTAATTCACATAGGAAACGAGATACACATTTTTTGGTGTATGCTCCACGTGAACAGCTTTCACTGGAATTAATGACCAGCCATGTTTAAGTACCTCATTCATTGTATAATATATCATGTATATAATATATAATACATTAATGTATCTACTTCAATCTAGTCTGGCTTATATGGTGAACAGTGCCTGGATAAAGAATTACTTCCTGTCCGGCCAGGAAGTCCATATTCCCGTTCTCAAAGTCCCTTTGCTACAGGAAACAACAGCAACAGCCTCTGAGCTATGAATACACGCTGAAAATGGCAAGTTTTGAAGAAGATTTGGCTCATGCAATGAGGCAGACTTGCTCTGCTCTTTTGGTGAATAATTGTAAAGATCTGCAAAGAATATGTTTACAACATTTTCGTGGAGGAATGGTTTCCCTCCTGATGCTGTTTTGCAGAGGCACCGGGGCGTGGTGTCGCCCAGGACGATTGTGATTGGTTTAAAGAAATGTAAACAGGCCAGGGAGTTTTTGCACTATCCAGCAGTGAATGTGCACTGAATCTAGACCTTTCCCCAGCAGCGCTGTGGGGATAGGTCTGGCTACGTGAGATTGACTTCAATCCAAACCTACCATCGGATCTGGCAGCATACCGCTTCAAGAAGCTCGTCAAGGGAATGAAGTGGCACTCGTGACTGAGTGCCACTTCAAACCCTGGAAACGAGTGCTTTCCTGCCCACTTCATCTCCAGAATGGGTGGCTCATTTCCAGGGGGTCTGCATGCATAATGTCACAACACCACTGAGCATGGAGGAATATCCAGCCCCCCATTTTCTGTCTCTGACACAGATTGATAAGTCACTAGCAGCAGTGTCATTTGCATTGGTGCCTCATGGCTCAGTTGTTTCTTCACCTGAGAACAAATTGTCGCTAGACAAATTTTAAAAGTGGCCAGACGATTCAGGAGGCTGGAACCCAGGCTAGTTTAGTACCTCTTATGCTTATCAATATTTAGTTCCATCAACGTTAATGCACTGTGCAAAAACCTTTTTTTAATTGCATTTTTTATCTGGCCAGGTGCCATTCGTGCCTTTTGGGGCTTTGTGGCTACAGCAGTACTGTACATGCAATCGGACTTCTTGCCTAAATTAAGACTCTGCACGTAGTTGCATGCTGTGAGCTTGTTGGGAGAACTAGACAGACTGAGAGGAAGTGCTGCCTCAGAGGCTTAACTCAGGGCATCAAAGGCCCTTTGGAAGCAAACGCCAGATTTGGAAAAAAAACACTTGCTATGAACCCAATTAGGATGCAAACAATGTCATGGCGTAAGGATGGGGAAAGAAAGGTGAACTTCAGATAGTTGTTTAAAACTCAAAAATATAACATTACTTGTAATATTGTTGTCGAATCAGCGATAACACTAGAAATTAACAGGTATGTCAGTGTTAAATCAGCATCTATCCAATATAACTGGGAGCTGGAAAAGACTAAATATGTGTCCTGAATATATCTCCATTGTAAGATAGTGAAAGAATAATATATTCATAGTTGGTTGACTATATTTTACAGCTTTGTATTTCAAGTCTGACTAACTTGTTGTAAGCAATTCAGTTATTCAAGGTCATCTCATGACTTACACCTACACAAACAGCACATAAAGAGAGAAGCCGAAAAGAGCTGTTCAGTGTTTTTTTTTTTTTTTTTTTTTTAAATTCTGCTCTTGGAAGAATATGATGAAGATTGTGGTATTTTTTAATCTCAAAATATAGGAAAATGCTGGGCTTAAACACACTAACAATGTGAAATTTTAATAAGGAACCATAAGTGGTGAACCACATTATGTTCGGAGATGTGCAGGAATCTCGGAAGCCACTGATGGTCCATGATTTCCAGGAAGCAGTGGGTGCTCCGGCCATATACATGGTTTTATCTCTACAGGCAGAATATGTTTCTATGCTCCAGGATACTGTTGCAGTATCCTGCCTATGCATCCATCTGTGGGGGTTGTTGACGAACACAAGAGGGAACGCTGTTTGTCTCTGAAGGAAACTTGATTCCTGCTCTGGAGAAATGCTAAATGGTTACGAGCAGTACAATTCACTTTAGAACCATAGATAATCCTTTTGGGGGATTATTTATATTTATTATATATTTTACAACGCACATTAAAACTTAACACAGGGTCAATTTAAAACCATGATTACCACATTTCCTCAAATAGTGACCAGAACTTTTATTTACCTAAATTGCAGTTGCAATTGAGTGTAGCAGGCCTTTTTTTTGAAGCAGGCTTGTATTTCTAATTCCCTCCATTTTGATCAGACAATAACACTTTATATGAGTAATCCCGAGCAACAAGTTGTTGAAAATAGCATGAATATTGCGGAATTTATTAAATTAAAAGAAATGAAAATACACATTATGCTTTGTTGTCATGGAAATATGACAGCCACCAGGAGTTTATCCACCCTTTGCCCCCCAGCTATTATTTGGGGCAGGCCTTTATTTGTTTGTGTCGACCACGCCCCCGGGCCATTATTCGATACCTGGCTTCTATTTGACTCCCGGCCAGAACAAATACAGTAAACTACTCTGCTCTTGAATGTAACTGTGTCTGTCTTTTTGTGTGTATTTATTCAGTAATTATACTCTCGACATCATTGAAAATGAGGGCATGCCCTCAATGATTCCTCTGGATTTAAATTAAGGTTGAATGAATGAAAAATGAATTATTTGCAATGCTCTGTGCATGACTGCCTGTACATGGTTACAGCAGAATCACTTTGTGATTTGGGCCATTGTTATCCAATGGAGAGAGAGAGATGTCAAAGAGCCTTGCCACAATGTGGGTGTTACAGACCACAATGATTTTTACACCTCACCACTGTTCT
The DNA here is from genome assembly GCA_028570985.1 of Heterobranchus longifilis. Taxonomy (NCBI): domain Eukaryota; kingdom Metazoa; phylum Chordata; class Actinopteri; order Siluriformes; family Clariidae; genus Heterobranchus; species Heterobranchus longifilis. The sequence continues at coordinate 10,116 of JAOVVB010001942.1, read as the reverse complement.
GAAATTATTGAAATAATAGATAACAAAAGCACCTGACCTTTCAATGCATGTCCCAGTCAGATTACAGATGACCCTGAAGCTTAAACACAGTAAAGCATTGGAGTTTCCAGAGATATCAAGAAACATTAGTCCCATTTAAAATCTGGATTGATCTGGATTGGCTTTGCTTTAGCAAGAATAGAAATGTGGCGATTTGCTTTCATGCCGAGAGGTATATTTTTACTCTCTAGGTTACTCTCTGCAGTAAATATGAATCTATCGCAAGCAGCTTAGTTTAGCACAAAGACTGGAAACTGCGGGAATCACCTAGTCTGGAGCTGTATTCAATCAGAGACCATGCCCTGTGGTCCCTGTGTTACTTACATGTAATTACAGCATGTATAGGGGGGAAATTACTGAACCTTCACACAGCAAGGAGCTCGTGGCTGCAAGCCAATGTCACAAGGGACACTTACTGTTAAAAAAAGTTCAAGCTTTTAAATTTAAGGCCAATATATTGTATCTCAGAAGCGGGGAATACTGTGGCACAAACTCTCACTGAGTTCATATATAAGTCTGTGTTATCCGTTACTGGCCTTGATAATTATATATTATATAACTTGTTGGCAGATAAACAGCACCTTGCTGTATGGATATGGAAAGCAATTATATTATCACGTTAGACTTTGAAGACACAAACATGGCATTGTTACTGGACACCTTTTCACTGCATTGCAACTCTCCTATCTCCAAACGCTGTGTTTTGTCTTTGTTCTCTTTTCTCACTCCCCACTCATGCTCCTCACTCCGGGGACAGCATGTGAACAACACAACAAATTGGTGGTGGGTGTCGGGAGTGTCGTTGCTGTGTGTGTGTGTGTGTGTGTGTGTGTGTGTGTGTTGTGCACACGTGTGTCTTTCTGTTTGTTAATTACAGTGTGAGTTTACCATGACCCGTGGCTCTAGGGGTTACCAGAGATGTGTTTTGCTTTTCTGTTTTTCTGTGTAAGTATGTGCCTGTGTACAAACCATACGCAAATGTGTAATTCTTAACTTGGGTCTTATTTTCTTTTTGCCATGAGGGAAGTGGAGTATTTTTTTGGTTTAATTTGGGGGTTTTTATGTATATTTTTAGGACACATTGGCATTGAGTTGAAATGATTAGCTGATTAATTGATTAGTCTCCTTGAACAAAATGTATTCCGTTTCACCAGTGAGAGTCAAGTGGGATTGTGGTACAACTTGGGGACGCACTGATAATAACACCAAATTGTGATGTTGGTTGTACCAGAGCCCATAGAGGTCAGTGGAGCAATGCTTTTCCTCCACAGCAGATTTAGAGATGCTCTTTAAGAGCCTTGCGAAGTTGCCACCATGAACCTTAAGACCTTAGGCAGGATAGATCTCTACAGTGAGTGGCCTCTGCTGCTGGGTATTTTATCACAGTCCATTTAATGTTTCCGTGGAGACTGGGCTATGTGAGTATTTTAGCTCATATCACCACTGCTGCACCTACTGTAAACCACTGTAACAGTTTCCCTCCCCCCCTTTTTCTCCATTATATACAGCATGGAGCTTCAGGCTTAGCAACAATGACTGCCACAACTACTACTCGTCTGGCACTCTATATGTTTTTTTTCTATTTTTGTGTCGATGTTATCAATGCCCTGTAGCATAAAACGAAAACTAACATTGCCTCTTGCAAACATATCACTTTGTCTTGCAAAAACACCAATGTACTGTATAATCCAGCACATCAGGCAAAGCCAAAATGCTGAGTCCAAGAAACCTGCTTTCTGCAAACTGTGCCTTCGCCTTTTCTGCTTACTCGTACACTTTATCTGCATGCAATATTTACTCAAGACATGGGCCTTCAACACACAGACAAGAAGATGCGGGCCTCTTGCTTCTGATTTCTCTGTTTGCTGTTGGATCCGTGCTTGATTAATATTGCTGGTCCACTGAAAGACCTATCCATAAAGTTGTCTTTGATGATAAATGGGAGCCGTGTAAACAGGAGATGTGGGGTATGTAAATGACTCTGTCTTTGGTGCCGCTGCTTGGTCCCCAGTCAGATATCACATGGGAGGATTCTCGATGTCTTGGATACAGAAGAGAGGGAGGTTGATATGAAAGGGGTTCCTGGGGGTTTGTGCTCATGCAAGCGCATGTTACAGAGGGAATTAGCTCTCCAACTGGTGCAGGCAGTTGTTCTATCAAAGGGGACTGTGAAATGAACCCAATATACAATACTCCGATAAGACTGAATCATTGATGTCTTACATTAGGAGCAAGCAAACTCTTTTATTTGTATGGAAGGCTAGACTTTAGGATCTCCTTTTACGGCTTTGGCATTTACACAGATTGGGTAGTTCTTGAAGTAGTGCTGAATGAATGATCATAATGAGTAAATTTAGGATTCCTTCAGATTAATAGTGAATGGTGCCTGGTGATATCAAAGGCTGAGCGGCTGCCAGTGGAGTTAAAAATAGCATGCTACAATGAAATAAATAACTTTTTCAACTTGTTAGTGAATTCTCTGCATAAGTTATACCATACTTATCTGGTTTATGCATGTCCATTAAATTTACTTTCCCTTCTCTATGATATAAATCTGCATCTTCACAACTTACAAGTTGAAAAGACTGAAACAATTGTACACTTATGCTGCTTCAAAACCAAATAGATGTGTTTGCAGAAGAAACACACTGTTTCTTTGAGGCCTGAAGTGTATTTAAGCTGGTGTTTGTGAAATGCTGATACAACCGCTCATCAGCTTTATTTATTATCCATCCTGAAGGTTGTGTGGGTTTTTCTTAGTTGTTCAATCACCTTTAATATCGCATCTGTTTCATTAACAACATAATGTGGTTAACCCTGATCAAACCCGAAGAGAGACAGCGTCAGTGTGTTCAGGGTGTGGAGCCGGTGTCCATTCCACATTCCACAGCTCTCTGCCCACAGAGACACTTCCTGTGGTGACTCTGAACTATAAAAGATATGGACCTATTGATTTCAAAAAGGATATTTACAGGGATTCACAACCTGCGGCGGACAGGGCATATTCCTCAGGATATGAGAGTGAATTTATCTGTTGTGGACGGTGTTGATACTGAGTAAAGTGTTTGATTAACTGCAAAGTGTCATAGGGTCAGGATGAAAAGAGTCCAGGTGGGGAAATGACCCAAGTTCATAAAACTGACAGATATCCTGCATGGGGGGGGGGGGTCGTGTGTGTGAATGTGTTATGCACTTTAGTTCATACATGTGAATGTTGATTACGGTATTCTGTGAGCAAAGGAAACCGTACTGGGGAATGCTGGTGGTTTTATTTCTAAAACTTGCATGATTGAAATTCAAAGCGATGCGAGGTCAGATATAGAATTTGCAACACTTGTGCTTTTAATATCTAGGATGTAGCACTGGCCAAATGATGTGAATGATACAAATTAGCAAAGCAAAAAAACAAAAAAGGATTTAGACAGTGAAATTTGAGTGTTTTTTTTTTTAAGGTTCAGAGTGATAAGAGTATCCCAGCAGTTGTCTGGAGTACTGAAATAATTTGGCACAGAAAGTAACTGAGTGAGTTTGGCTACTTGGGAATGAGCCCTATCTGGCAGAAAGACAGTCACACATCATTCCCATGGAGACCATCTTGCCGAAGGGCCTGTATTTATTTCTCTCTGTGAGAGCTGTGTAACAGTTAGAGGAGTCCAGAGAAACATAAACCACTAAACCTTTGAAACTTCCTCTCTCCTGCACTGATGAAGCGGTGTGCTTGTCTCCCTCTCTTATTAAGATCTGAACAGATTTATCATGGCCACCTCGCAGGGTCACATCCTGACTGCTACCAGTAAATCAAATGAAACTTTATCTTTGTGTTCAACACCCTTTGTGCATAAAAAGAGAGAGAGAGAGAGAGAGAGAGAGAGAAAAAAAAAAAGAAGAATATGTAGCTATAGCAGAGACTGACTGTAGAAACATCAAACTCAGAAAATGATGTCTATCATGTGAATGTTTGCTCATTTAGGGTAAACACCCCTATTAAGCTCTACTACACAGACAGACAGGTTACCATGGGTCATCTTGCACTTCCTAAGCCAAAAACAAATCAACTCAGAAACACAGTCATTTATAGAGGCTCCAGTCAGTGGAATTAATTATCTTCAAACATTAAACTGATCAGAAGCAAATATCTCTTAAAAAAACACTCAAACTGAAACTAATGAGAGGGACCATAGAATAGGAATAATGACACCTGGTATGTTGTTTTGTTTGAGATGGTGATTAGTGTGTGTGATAACCTCTGTACATGAATTATTTAAGTGACTGATATCCTGATTGTTTGACTATGTAATTTGAGGATGGACTGACGGAGTCAGTCGATTTGTGTTGTCAGTGTTTGTATTATTGTATGTGGACCCCCGGAAAACCAGCAACCGCTGTTGTGGAAGCTAATGGCGATCCGAAAAATAATAACACCCACCAAATCCACTTTTAAGACATTTTGAATATATACTGACCCAATTTAAGTGAGAACATTTTAGTTAAAATGAAAGCCTAATCTCTCAATTGAAGTGTAAATAATTAATTTACACCAGTGTTTAATGTTTTCATTGTTTAATTTGTCAAACTATGTCAAAAGTATGGCATGGGCTTAATAGGTACCTAATGTACCCTTTAAGGTGTTCAAAATATGTGTTGATAAATAAATATATATTTTAAAAAAGTCTTAACAATACAAAGTTGTTCTACTCAAATCAAGTCTGAGCTCTCAGTGGCTATTTTAATTGTCTCCACTCTGATCCTATGGCCTGTAAATGGTATTTGAAAAAGGCATGACCAGCCTACAGCTAAACTTAAACTTAAAACATGTCTTCTTTAGCCAAAAAAATATTTATGAACAAAACCAAAACTATAGTGGAAATTACTCTTCAATACTTCATCTTTGTCATTTTGTCCGTATCTCTATCCAGTGGTGCTGTTGGCTTTTGATACTGGTCAAAGTTTCTGGTCCATCCAGCTGGTTGAAAGTACAGAAGAATATGAAAACAGTTTGCAGATTCAATACTCGTGTTCTAAGGATAGTAAATGAGTCAATTTCAGGATTTACAATTAAACATTAACTTTAATTGGATATTGTGCTCACTCATTTGTAGTGTGTGACAGTCGTAGAAATGAGATATTTTGCAATGTTCTCTTTCTCTAAAGACAGCATGCTTCTGTCAGGTGTGGGCATAAATTGTATTCTTTCCTGTTGAAAGTAAAGTAAAGATTAAACAAGGATTACTAATGATAGGATAGAATATAGGCCTATCTAGAATGAATTGATGGAATGGGTATTAATTATCTGAATTATGGAAGTTATTCATCAGGTGATGAATTATGGAGTAAAATGGTTCAAAGGTGAAAAAGGAGAAAATCTTCATTGAAACACAGTCAAGTGGGCTTAATGGGAGCAGGTTGATGGTTATGACAGAATATTTATATCTATTTAACAGTATAACAATATAAACTGCATACAAAAATGTAAAGTATACCTGCTTATCGTGCTTCATTGCAATGAACCAGATGCAGCTGCTGTATTGATGTTTGCTAGCATGCTGGAACTCATTTTGATTTAAAAAGAAACAGTATTTCTAATTCAACTCACATTCAAACGTATGTCTTATTCAAAACACTAATCTCTACAGGAGTAGAAATATGAGGGTACCAAAATCACCAAAGTTTTTTTGCAACTTCTTCTGAGATCAGCATGCACGTCACACGATATGATATGATATGATGATATGATGATATGATGATATTATATGATATGATATATGATGATATATGATGATATGATATGATATGATAAAAAGTGTCATTTATGTATCAAGTAGCTTCATTGGAAGAGCATCACACAGCAAAAAAAAATAGTTTTTTGTTTTTGTTCGCTCAGAAGTTGCAAATGGGCTTATAATGGTCAATACTGTAGATAAGAAAATGTGATCATCAATTTTCATATCACGGTATACCATGAAACCAGTATGCAACCCTATTGAGAGATGTTATTATGTAACGTATGTAATGTATAGGACAATTTCCAAATACTCAATTTCATTTGTATAAAATATACACATTTGTATTTAAAAATGAGTAACAAACAACTTTAGATAAAGATTATAGCATATAAACTAATGTGAAGAGCCAGACAGCAGGTTATAAACATGAAGCTAATCTCCCTGACAAATGAAATTTTGGTTTGGTGTTGCAAAAAATCTCACTACACAAATCCTGCCATGCAGATCTGTGCTGCTGTGTTTGTGGCTCGATGCTCTGCCATCTGTGACTCTTGAAAGTATTTGTGTACAAAATGTATAAGTGGAAATCAAGTCACCAATGGTTTGGTACTATGCCATGGCTGGGGATATTGGCAGAGAAGTAGCTAAACACTGCATGATTGAATGATGATTGGCTCAAGCAGCAGCAGTCGTGTAGGAAAAAAACTCTTATCATGACGAAACAGACAAAACTGTTTAGACTTGATAAATGTCATAAATGTGTGTCTAAACACACATTTCATTGTTTCGCCAGTGCAACTTACATTATATTACAGAGAATGAATTCAATACAATAGACTACAGTTACTCAGCCAGAATGACTCGACCATAATTAAGTGAATAACTGATGTGATACATTGTTGTGTAGTGTTCATAACAGAATAAAGGATCCTGCTTAATATCTCCAAATGCATACTGTCAATATTTTTCGAGAGGAGATAAGATATATAATCATTAAACTACAATGTTCAAGCCACAATTTTTTTTTTTTTTTTGTTTTTGAGAGAGAGAGAAAGAGAGAGAGCATCCCCAAAGTCATGGACTGTACAGTATGCAAACAAAACACAAAGCAAAACCAGAATAATCTGCTATGTTATTTGACTTGCACATGCTTGCCTAAAAGTACAAGACTGATCAGATCATCATGAATCATCATCCCAAGCTGAAGGCTTCTTTCACTCAGAACTGCCATTAATATTGCATGCTACACTTTTACAGCAGCCTATTTGTCATGTGTCATGAAACTGCAGACCCTCTCACATTTATAAAACCTGCGATGCCAAAGAAGCAACAGCACACTAAACCAGAGACAGCTAGTTATATGTAGACAGGATAATGGCCATTCAACTGCATGCTCATCTGGCTGCACTTCTTTTGCTTAGCATGCAATAAGATCAGTGACATAATTTATGTTGTATATGATTATTCCATTATGTATTTTGAATAGCTGCACCATAGACTTAACTGATTTGGATGGGATGATGGTCTGATGATGATCTCTTTGGGAAAGTTATAATAAACAGTAAAAGCTAATGTGCTCTCACTCAATTATATCACAACAATTAATAACGTACATTACAATCTCGGTGTACATTTTTGCTAACAGAATTAAAGCTGATGTTTAAATATATACCTTGGCAGTAACTGTATATTTGATAACTAATAATGGAGGTCTTGGTCCTAAAATAAAAATGGCCTCTATGTGTCGGTCCTAAGACTGTAAGGCCCAAAACAAGCATTAAAAATCCAGCTCCATTTTCAAAAGGTCCACATATTCTGCAAGGAAACATGAAATTGATTTTCATAGTTATGCTGATGATACGTACTTATATATGCGTATCATCTTGGGATGTCAGGTCCACTGAGAATTCCATTGATTGCACTGACAACATTAATCCATAGACAGTGGGGTTTCCCGTCAGAGAACAATCCCTTTATCACCACATGGCTCATCTCAATTGGGCCTTTCTTTGTAAATTTAAGCTTCAGAACTATCAAATACAACATCATGCCATAGACACACCATGATCCCGATTCAGCATTTTGTTTGCAGACATTGCCATGCTTCCTCAAAGCCACTACAGAGCAGATTGACTTACTGCAAGTGAGTTCATGAGTGAACAAGTGCATGCACTTACAAATATAATCTCAAACAAAGTTTGTAAGGCTGGCCTTGCAAGGGCAAAAGTCCATGTACCCTGGGGTCAAAGTATGCATGTCTTAACCACAACCACATATGGCACTAGCTAATAGTTTTCCATGGTGCAACTTTGCTCTCAATGGCAGAGAGACGACCACGACCCCGAGTTGCTCTTTACACTACGTAAGTGTTGCTGGAATTTTTACCTCTTCAGACTTCTTTCCCTTCTCCATACACCTTGGAAGTGGGTGAAGTTGCACCAGAAAACCTGATTCTACCATTACAGAGACGGTCAGAAAATTCCAATGTGCCTGTACTGTACTGTACCTGTGCAGAGGGCAATACATCTCTTGAATCTTGAGTCATGGCCTAGATGTAGTCAAGCTTACTAACCAAAAGGTTGCGGTTTGCACAGAAGTTTTTTTTTCAGTTCTTTACCATTAAAAGTATGCTAATGAGCTATTAGCAGTCCCTGTTAGCACTGTGCCCATTGAAGTACAGACAACTATCATTTTGATACTGAAGAAAACTTGATGATTGTCAAGCAAATACTGGAGTTATAAGGAGTGTCTTTTCTTCTAAGATTTCCAAGTGGAATTATGGATGTTTATTCGGGATGGACATAATCTGGTAAAGTTTAAGCCACACTGAATCTAAAAATATGTGTAACATCTGTGGTCAGATTTTACTTAGAGTTATGATTCTGAGAAGAAGTATGAGTTTTGGCGCTAAGGTATTTAAATTGCCTTAATCGGTGTGTCACAGCCACTACTGTTGCAACAGTTGACGGTAACTTCCAGTTGTTTTCAGAACACCTGCATGCACCTGTCCCTTTCACCTCACCCTGTATCTTGTCTGTTACTCCACACCTCACTTCAACCTTCCCCTGCACCTCACATTTTGAAAACCTTTGATCGTTTTCTTTTCTTCATGGTGTTTGGGTGAATGATGAAACACAAAAACAGATTTTTCTCCTGATGAGATCTACTGTATCTACTGTATATGATTGTGACCAGTTACAATAGTTACTGTGGTTTTCATTTGTATACATCATTTCTCTACAAATCTGTTATCTACTGCTTTCTCAAAATGTTAATCCATTTTAGTGTATATAGGTAGTGTCAATTTAACATAGACTATAAACACGGTATCATTAAGGCAAATGAAGACACTGACAAAGTTTAAAGTCTTATAATTTAGGATCTTCATTTTAAAGTATATGCTTTCCTCATGCACTCTTCCCCACCTTTGCCACAGGAGTTCACCTGAGTATCATTATATTCAGATATAGACAATCAACATAAATGTGACACATGCAGAGATGGCCCTAACATTACATTGGCACCTGGGTCTGTTTATTGCAAAACACCTGAAATACTTTAAAATGGAAATTGAATTTACTCCCCTGGAGATTTTTGATGAAAGGATCTTAGCTGGAAATCGAAGTGCTTATCAAATAGACGGTGTGGCTGGCAGCTGCTACAGAAGTTAGATTCGGGATGACCTCATATATTCCCATGGCTCAATACTTGGCTGGAAATAAGAGATGATGATAGATGGGCAGATGGGCATTGAGACGGAAGCTACAATGATACAGAGGTAGGCAGCAAAGCTAATATCAAGAGAAAAAAAATCATAAGCAAGAGGGAAATTGACTCTGTTTTTAGATGGAACCAAAAAGTGAGAAAAAGAGAGACAAAAATAAAGTAATGCCTAAATATGTTATTTGTGTCAACACCATAAGACACAAAATATATAAGTCCAATACATGAATGCTCAATTCAACATTGTTTTCTAACACAATGTGTGTAATGAGTTACGTGCAGTACGGTTTTGTACAGATTGCATTCAGATAGTGGGAAAATTAATGGATAATGGTCGATAAAATGAATCCTGAATTGGATGCACCTACAGTATTACTGCAGAAAAAATACATTTCTCTGCATGCATGGCCTGCACAGTATAGCCAAAGTATACTATTAGTAGGGCTGCAGGATATGAGGAAAATATGTGATGTGCAATAATGTTGTTGAATATTGCGATAATGATATTACTTGTAATAAATAAACAGTGTATCAGTATATCAGCTCTCCCTTTCTGCTGCTTTCAGTATACTACTAAAATACAACAAATTGCTTGTTGAATTTAAAAAAGGAAGTTATTTCTGGCATGTTA
>JAOVVB010001933.1:0-17337 GCA_028570985.1 Heterobranchus longifilis | reverse complement strand
CTTTCATTTTTGTGAAGCTGCTTTGAGACAATGACCATTGTTAAAAGCGCTATATAAATAAAATTGAATTGAATTAAATATGTCCCTCTGCCTCTTCGCCCCTCAGCCCGCTTGTCGCCGTCTCCTCGTCCCTCAGCCCGCTTGTCGCCGTCTCCTCGTCCCTCAGCCCGCTTGTCGCCGTCTCCTCGTCCTTCAGCCCGCTTGTCGCCGTCTCTTCGTCCCTCAGCCCGCTTGTCGCCGTCTCTTCGGCCTTCCACTTTGCTGTCTCCCTGCCTATTTGTCCCACTTCATATCTGTCACTTGTAGCGTCTCTCTCTTTCAACACTGCGCAGAATTGATTGACGAGGAATCTGGAAGCTCAGGATTAAATTCCTCTTTAAGTCTCTCTCCATGATCTTGGGAGAAAAACAAGCTCATTTGCTATCTAATACATATAAAAACAAATGCTGATGAAAAAAAATACAGCAGAAGAATCAACTGCAACAACCCACTAGCTCACAATAGATGCCTTTAAATAGCTACTTGATCACAGACTCGCACTAATAACTGTAGGAGGAAGAGCAGCATGCAGATTAGAGAATACCTTCACTCTGAATAGGCAGAGGAACAGACAAAGTGGAAAAAAAAAAAGATCGAGCTGGATGAGAGAGAAAAAGAGAAAAAACATGGGTGAATTCAGGAGGAGCAGGAATAGCACAGTGACGTAGTCCAAGCCCACGCGCTTCCCAGGAGAATATCTCTGACAGGCTTGCCTTAGAGGGGAAAGGCTTAAAGCGCGCACACACACACACACACACACACACGCACGCTCATCTCTGGGACAGGAGCGGAGGCACTAGCAGAGACGAGGCAAAAACAGCAAGGAGGAAATTCCCTCACTGATTATAGGACTGCTGCTCAGACAAAACTGTTACGTATAAATTAGAAGTTTTTGATAGAAGGGTTTGATAATATTTAGTGTTTTGTTCATTCTGACCAATCCTGAGCTCAGGTTACTGTCTGTGGCGACTCAAGAACATTGAGGAGAACCAACCTCTGTGTTCTTGGGTCGCCCCCATGTTTGTGACATTGCCACAGCCATCCACGTCTGGGAGCCAGAGGAGAAAGATTGGCCGTGTTCCCGGGTTACTCTTAAAGGAGGATGAAACATTGGATGGTACAGTAGGTCGGCAATACAAGTGACCAAAAATTTAACCTGAACAAGCCACTCAGCAGCACGTCTGCTCTAAGGAAAAAAAGATTAATAAGTAAAACGTGGAAAAAAAAAACAAAAAAACTCTGGCCTTCAGGAGGGATGTACGAGGTTCTTACTGCTGATTATAGGCGTCAATCCCAAACTAGTTCCTCTGGATGAAAGCAAACCGACAGGAATGTTTATTTTTTTCCATTTACTTTCCCCAATTACAGTTAGTGAAAGCACTGGCCACATTTTTTCACAAGGTGCATGCTAATAAAAACAAGGTAGAGATAAACTGGGATGGGAGAACTAACATTGGAGACTCCTTCCATAAATCTCATGGAATAAAAGTAACCATAACAACAATTAAACTATTTTCTTTGTAAAATAAGAGCACTTAAGAAATAAAAAGAATAAAAATCTGTTTATAATTCAACCTTGATTATGCAAATTGTCTGCCATTACAAGGTCAAGTTATAGATATTATTGCAGAAATGATAAAACAGAGTAGAAACATCAATATACAGTATAAACCATGGAATTATTGTGTACCTGTACAGTACCAAACAAAGGTTATAGCACTATAGCACAGGTATATAAGGCTATAGCATTGCTGCTTAGACAGAACCATCACATTTAAATCAGTGGGGTTTGATGATCCAGGGTTAGATAATATCCAGCGTTGTGTTCATTTTGACCAAACCTGAGCTCAGGTTACTGTCTGAGGCGACCCAACAACATTGAGGAGAACCGCACAATGCTCTTGGGGTTGCCCCAGTGATAATGTGTCCGCCTCCGTGTGTCCTTGGGTCTCCTGTGAGATCTTCCTCAGCCTCTGTGTTCTTGGTTCGACACAAGTTTGGATTTATTTTCTACATTCTTGAACAAAATTGAAACTACGAAATAATACGTATGATATTAGGTTATTAATTAACCACAACAGTCAGCTGTTATTTTAATACATGAAGGTCGGCTGTTCTGGAACAGTTCTTGCAAGAACAGTATTGTCAAGTGCATTCGGAAATCCCATCAAGCACCATGATGAAACTGGCTCAAATTGAGACCTTTCCAGGAAAGCAAAACCAAAAATGTACCTCTGCTGCAGAGGAGAAGTTCATTTAGAGTTCCCAGCCTCAAAAATCACCAATTAACAACCAGAACCTCAGATTAGAGCCGTTATGAAGGAAAATAAGTAGCAGAAACATCTTACTATCAAGTGTTCAGAGTTGATTATTGCATATTTTGGATGCCTTGTTGCATTATTTTACAGTGTAGAAAGAAATAATCAGGAACGACCATGGAATTTTGGTCAGACTGAGACAAGCTTCCTGACTGCAGTGCAAAATAAAGCTAAATTTTACAGGTTACTAAAAATGCTGTGATCAGTATAAAAACAAACAAACAGGTGAGGCAAATGAAAACCATCTACTTTGGGTTTATGTCTGAACACACTTCTGCTATTGAGGGTGCGTTTGATGAAATCCACAGCACATCTGCCCCGCATGTTTGGGTAACTTCTCATCTTAATGAATCCATTTAGGTGAAACCGTTGGCAGTTAAATAGTAAAAAGCAGTCGTTTGTTCCAGCAGGTGGTTATTTACGGGCCCCCGTCACATCCGCATGCCGTCTTGCCCCTCACGCTCATCAATAAACGGGCTGCGCGTCGGTTTTGTGAGGTCTCCGTGTAAAGTGTTTAGAGAGAGGTGATGAGGTGAGGTGTGGACACACAGCGCTCCACTGTGTAGAAAGGGAAAAGGGAAAAGGGACGTGTTCCAAAAGCAACACGGCACAGCGAGGGTGTTGATCCAGCGCAGACATGAGGTGGTTGTGTGAGAGTGAGGTGGAGGGCAGAAATGAGCCGTACGCAGAGGGGCGTGAATTCCTCACGGGCTGGCAGCTATTTCACTGTTTGGAACAGAAACTCTGATTCAGTGCAGCTGATCTTAAGGTTCTTGGAAAATTAAAGGAATGTTGACTTTAGGAAAAGGTAAAATGAACTAACTAAATAAAAAAGGTCAAAATAACTAATAAAATGAAAATGCTGACCTCCAACATTAATAATAATAATAGACGTCCATTTGACCTTTCTAATAGGAATGTCTCTCTTTAAGCACAGCCCTGGCGGATTCGACGAGTGTTTCACAGCAGGAAAAAAAAAAGTTTTATGCTTTGTTTAGAGATTAGACTTGTGATGAAGTGATGGCAGTAGCTCAGTGAGGGCCTGAAGTGAAAAACAGAGATATTTCAGTTATAAAAAGACAAGCGCCTAAACACAGCAGTACCGCTGTGCCTGCGCTGTTGAAAAGTGAGGTTTAGATTAGGACATTGCCTGTACATTAGTGATTATTTTTTCTATTTCTTAAAAAATAATCACAAAAATGAAAGAAATTTTTTTTTTTTTTTCTTTTCAGAGCGTACAGAGAACCATGTACAAATGAATATATTAAAGATATATAACTCTGCTGTATCTAACCTCTCCAAAACGCAGAACATCAGTGCCTTACACTAATGGAGTCGGTTAGGGAGCGTCTAAAAAGTGCATGACCTGAGAAATGCCAGTGTGTTTTAAAACAATGTAGATACAGTACAGGGTGTACACTACCAGTCAAACGTTCGAACACACCTTCTAAAATCAGTCTTTTCCTGATGTTTATTTCTTTTTACACTCAAACAATACTGAAGACATCCAATACTGTATATGCAATAATATTCTTTGAACAGTTGATATTGAGATGTATCTGTTACTGATGCTCTGTAAAGCCTTCATAGCGCCGCTGGTTGTTAATTTGTGATTTCTGAGGCTGGTAAGGAGGTAAGTTTTGGTCTTGCTCTACTGGGATGGTTTTTATGAGAGCCACTTTCATCATGGTGCTTGATGGGTTTTGCAAACACACTTGACAAGTGTGTTTATATATTCATATAACATAAATATATAAACATTGAATTAGAATGTGCGTCCAAACTTTATATTGGTACCGCATACAGCATACCACCCTTTAAGTCACCTGTAGCAAAGGAAGATTGTAAAAAAAAAATGATATACAATATTAGAAAAATGTAACTGAAAAATTATAAAAAAAGTTATTAATTTATTTATTTTTTATGTGAATGGAAAAATACTGGTCTTGGAAAACTGATGTCACGATGTCACCTTGCACATGACCGTTATGACGGATCATGACTGTTGATTAGATTGTTCAACAGTTCAGAAGTTCAACCAGGAAGGACTGGGACGTGTTGTACTGCTCCTTAATCCACCACTCCTGTTATTTAATTACATAATGTATGTATGTGTTATTTCATGTTATTTGCTTTCTGTATGCAGAAATATATAATAGATTACATGAAGACACAGCTCGATTAAAAACAAAACATTCTAAAAACATGACATACAGTAACCCAGTCCTAGATTATGATGTCTAATCAGTCTCATCAGAATGTTTCGAGGGACAGTATCTCACCAACTAATCAGACCTCTGCTATAACGCGTTTATCACCATAATTTCTCCAACCCATTTGTATTATTTTTTTTCCAACTACAGTGTCTCTGGCTCACAGAGACGGTATTAAAAAGTATCACAATTGATGACAGTATTGGTCCAGAAACAACAGATTTGGTATCGTGACAACACTACACTGAGGCGTGTCATTATGCTGTGTATAATATTTACCAGATCTAAAATTAAAAAAAATAAAAAGTCTAGCAATTGTCACTGTTAATGTCAATGTCAATACAGTAGTGTGTTCTTTTCACATCTAATAAAAGGATGAGCTAAATGAAAAGAGGGACAGTGAACAAAGCGGTTTTCATTCAAAACAACTTGTTCATAATGAGTAAATCCTCCTAATGAGCGATTTCGTAATGCCGCATTGGGAACGCAGCACAGCAAAAAAAAAGAAAAAGCACAAACAAAAACACAACGATCGTTTGTCAAATGAGACTTCTGTAACTAATTCAAAGCAGCTCATACAAGAGACAGAAAACAATCCTATCCGCCCTTTTGGCCTGAAGTGTTTTAATTAATTCTGTTTAATAGCCTGAAAAGCGTCAGCCTTTTTTTCCCCTTGCAGTTGTTACTGAAAGCAAAGCAGAAGCCAAGGGCACTCCTTTAGAAGAACAGGAAAATAGTGAGCGGCGGATCACTAACACTGGACCGGTTAACACGCTAAACTCATGCTCATATGGTAACACACTGTTACTAGGATATAGTGCTAAAACAAATGGAAAGGTCACACTTGACTAGTTCTAATGCAGCCCAGCTTGTGTCCTAATCCTTCTGAGTCACCTTTTTATTTTATTTTTTTTATTCCTCTCCCTGTATTTCTGTCCGTTTCCTCATAATCTCAGTTGTCATTATTTGACCTAATCAATTGAGATTCATTGAATTTATCAGCATGCCATTACTGTAACCTCAACTCGACAAGAGAATGAAATGGCATCAGAAGGAGGACATTATAGTCTCGGGTGAGAGTGGGTGGCGTAACGCTAGAAATAAAACGCCGGTAAAAATCTGCCAAGGGTACAGATTTTCAAAGAACAGTTTCTATGGCGATTGAACAAAACTCCACAGGAAGACCGATGCGTCGATAGCACTGCACATGCTGCCGTGGAGTAGCACAGACTCTCTCCATCTCTCTCTCTCGCTCTCTCTCAACTGATGTTGAATCGACAGATAGCAACCATGGAGGCTGTGAACACTCTCCTGCTTCCTCAGAGATTCGTGACTCCTGCATCGTTTCAAAATGCCAATGCATCATAATGGGCGGAAAGAAAGTGCTATAAATGTGAGCCGGTTAGTTCGTCTTGTTTGCAGTTATTCATAAATATATATATTTATAAATTTCGATTCCAAATTTTTTATGGTGTTACATTATCAAAAGTCACGCACGTTAAAAGCTGTCGATCTGGCTTTTTCTCCAACCTCTGCGAGCAAATTAGTCTTTAACCCACTCATTACACACACACACACACACACACACACACACGTCTCAAAATAAACTGTTTTGGCAAATTAGTCGGAAATCGTGTCCGTTAGAAACTCTGCATGCCCGCATTATAAGCCACGCGTACGCACATGCTCCAATCCACTCAAACTATGCGAGTGAATTATTTGCCAAGTTTGTTTAGAATTAATAATTGTGGCAGACATCAGAGATATGTGCTGCTCAGCAATGTAGCTTTTTTTCCTCGTCATAATTTGAAGTTAAATGTATTGTATTTTAAATTATTATGTATTGTTTAAATGCTGCCTTTGGCTTTTAAGTGAGAAAACTAATGCTATGAGAAATGGGCTACAATGTGCTTTAATTAATCATAAACTTTTTTTGAAGGTTTAAAATTAAAACAAAATTGGGCAATTTTTTTCGCCAAATTGTAATATTTCTAAAATCGTGAAACTTGTAGAACTGCAATTTTTAACCGAATCGGCACCTGGGTATCATGATAATATCATATAGAGAGGTGGATGGTGATTCCCACCAGTCACCTCCCGATTCATTTTCACATTTACTTTTGCACTACTAGAAAGTGCAAACACGGTCGCCGCTGGCTATATGTGCGGCTGACCGATTCAGGTCATTGGCCGAATAATTTCGTCATCTTTAGTGAATATCACAGCTTTTAAAACAACAAAGAACATGTGAACTGAGCGTTCAGTTGCTTTTGCTAGCCGTGTACTAGCTGTTTTTGTCTCCCCAATTCACTGATATTTCACACTGATTAGGCTATTAACTGTGTGGGAGAAAAAAAATAAAGGTCCTACCTTTCTACTTTAGGATTAGACCCTACACCATAGCCTGTCACACTTTAGTCAATCATAGACAAACAAATGCTTATAACCAATCATAATGCAGAAGGTGGGATTTATCAGACTAGTACATTATTTTTACATCTTACTGCATCTCTTAATATTTTAAAGATTTAAAAGTAATTCAAAATAAATAACTGGCACTGCTGATCAGTCTCGGTTGGTCCATCACAACGTTGTGTTTGATGCACTATGCTGTTTGCTCCATCCTATAAACTGTAAGAAATCTGTGGGTGGGTTAGCTGCGATCTGGTTACTGTTGTTTAAACCTATTGACGGCGTGTCGCACACACATTACGCATCTCAAAACGTCAAACTAACGTCTCCCTTTGACACAGATCCTGTCTCCCGTCACAAACTCTGTTCCTGGATTGAAGGTGCAGCAACAACGACTACTAATTCCGCCTCCGCTCCTTTATTACAAAACGCTGAGGCTCAACAATGGCGCAACATTCCCCACACGAACCAGCTTTGTGTACGGCACTATTAAAAAGTAGTTACAATTTCTTACAGAGATACCATTTTCTCTCATGTTGAACACTGGACCAACAGTGTGCTCCAAAAGCACTGAAGTGCAAACACACCTCCTGCAATTAACATGCAGAAAAGCACAACTGGGGAAAGTCAGTCCAGACATACTGTACTGTATGAGAGAATCAGGCGTACACCAGATTAGTCCCATAAAATGACCTTTGTGCTTTCTCAGAAAGGCTGAGGAGTTGATTACTAACTAAAGCCTTCACCAGGAGCCCTGTTTATAACTAGAGAGTCTGATGTGTATAGTTTTCAGCTTACCCGATAGGGAACAGTATTTGAATTTCACCCCTAAGCTCCCCATCACCTCCACTTTAGGACACTTTAGCGTTGAGCTTACGGACACAACCGAGACAGCAGACGTCTACGCCATCCAATCACCAGGACGGATTCAGTGAGAACATGTATGTGCTGATATCACCCATTCCACCACAGTGCTGGTACATTCTCTACCCCGATGTGGTGATTAATCTTCTGTAACAGCAGGTCTAACAGTTGCAGCTGCAAAGCAAATCACGAGTTTATATTAGTGCACTCGTACTGTTTCTATGGTAACTCGAATGGACATATACGAGAGGCACGCCACACAATATATCGAACCATGGACTGATTTTTAAGAAAGGTTTGCTATATCTGGTATGCTATAGGTAAACTTTATGGAAGGAAATGTTTATTTCATATTTCTGGATACATCCTCAACATCCACACTTTAAGGTAAAAGTGTCTGGCACAATGAAAGACTGTAAACCTTGTCCTTTGTGATTTCTCAGTCATGTGAACTTGTTATGATGAAGGCTTTTATCTACACAGGAAATAAATAAATAATAAAAATTAAAAAAACATGATTTGCATATTTTGCATGACACACTGTTTTAAACCGGTTATTCTGTACAGGGAGGCGGCCATCCTGGAGTCTTTACCAGTAGACATTTTATGCACAAGTGAAGGTACACCCTGGTGCCAATACATTGCAGGGCATACACATGTTTTGGGCAATTTGGGAACTTCAATTAACCTAATCTGTATGTCTTTGGACTGTTGGAGGAAACCGGAGTACCCAGAGAAAACGCACCAAGCACGGGGAGAATATGCAAACTCCACAGGCACAGACCCACGGCAGGAATCGATCCCTAAACCCTAAAGGTGCAAGGCCACAGTGCTAACCTCCGCGCCACCATGAATTTAAACAAAGTGCATAAAATCTCTTTCTTTTTTTTAAATTTTTTTTTTTTAGAAAAGATCAATGGATCTCCATTTTGAATAAAATATGTTTGGCACCGCTTTACACCTCTACTTTACAAAGACTGTTACTTGTTTAAATCTCTCTCTAATAATAATAATAATAATAATAATAATAATAATAATAATAATAGTAATAAAGTTACTACTTAAAAAGTTACTTGGTAATCCTTATAGGATACCAGGAACACAGCATAAATATACAGAGAGACTGCTGGTCATGTGATCCTGTTCTTTCATGCACAGCCTGTGGGATCATCAAAACTTGTGAAGCTCTGGGTTGCAACAGCCACCATGGATTATATGTTGTACCGACACAAGACTGTGTCAAAAAAAAAAATCTCAATCTCAAAAAAAAAAAAAAGTCAATCTCAAGTATGGAGCATTTGCAATTTGTCAGTTCAAGTATAGAGCTGTGTTTCTGATACAGATGTTGATCATTCTATATATCCGTTTTCTATATCAAATTTACTGATTCATTTCCAAGATAAGTACAGTAAACAGAATCTCTCATTCACTCGTTCTCTGTACCACTTATCCTATTCGGGGTTGCGGGACGCCTGAACATATCCCCACTCTGCATGTCGTGGGAGGAAACTGGAGTACCCGAAGGAAACCCACAAAGCATAGCGAGGAACCTGCAAACTCCACACACAGACCTGAGATAGAGAATCAAACCCTGACTCTGGAGGTGCAAGGCCTTTCTAATTTATGTTTAAACAAAAACGCATCTTTTGCATTTGTATGATTGAGAAATTTTTGACCAGAATGTTTATACCCTTACATACATAATACATCCGAGCTGCTCCGATACTGATCAATGGGTTGAACGGCAATATCAGTCAGAGAGAAATTCTTAATATGGGGTAGCTACTTTTACAAGGGCTAGAAATCTTGGACAAGCTGACTCCAAGGTAGTGAAGCTTCCAAGGGCATTAAAGAGGAGTAGGTCCCCCCTGATTGTGAAGTCACAAGTCACCTGGAAAATGAGTACAATGGAGGCAATCAGGGCCAACTTCCACAACTCTCGTTCCATGCAAAAATGCATTCCATGGTTCAGCTGTGACTCATATGAAGCTTATGCAGTCCCACTGAGCTAAACAGACTTGATATATTTAGTACAAAGTCTTATAATTCCCTGGGAGTTCCTGTGAAAAAAAGTTGAATTTGGCCCCCGATTACTCACGTTGTACTCATGTTCCGGGTGTTAAACTTCACGGTCGGTGTGCAGAGCAGGAGAATTTTTATAAGCCTATCTGTTGCCACTCCAAAAACAAAAACTACAGTAAATTAGACTCAGCGTAAAGAACTCCCTGCTTGATAATTAAGAAATGTCTACAGGCTGCACATTGTAATAGGTGCATGATATCATATCCACACAGGGTTTCAGTTAATAGTTTGTACAGAACACTGCCAAAAACCCTTCGAATTGTTGTTTGGATTGAGCTGCAGGATCTTTGGATGTGAACATGGATACTGTAGGGTCTGAAGCTTTAGTGCGTGGGAGGTGTCCCACTGTGTCATCTTTTCAAATATGCGACAAAAAAAATTAGACACTGGAGGATATGCTTCTGCCTGACGGACCGTTTTGCAATTCAAATTCAACATTTTTGCGTTAAATGAATCACACCTTTGAAGACGGTGCCTACATGAGAGGCATTGAGGGGCGACTGCTGACGTGGAAATGATTTCTTTTTTTTCTCCAAATATGCAGGAATTTCCAAATATTAATGGGGTTTAAAAAAAAGAAACTGTAAAGGGTTTTTCAGCAAGAGCCCAATCTCCTCAAAGCTAGAAATATTTCGATCCAGGTCACCATCAGACCGATTGAAAACAATCGAGGAGACACAGGAGGATGTTCTGTTCCTGGACTACTGTCGTCTGTTCAACCGCAGCCGTTTTTACAACAAGTCATCTGACCTCCTGTCCTTTGGCCTGAACTGGAGCTGGTACTGAGCGCGTCTGAAAGAAACAAAGGCAAAACCACAAACAGCCAAACAACTCTGATGTACCAAAAAAATGAAAAGATCGCGATGGCTTGTGCACGTTACTGATTCGAAAGCTAACTAACTATGCTCACTCTGCAGGGTGTAACATCAGGAGAAACAGAACCAACGACGAGAGAACAGAGAACCGACTGTGTCTGTACTCCATTAAGACCATGTTTATGTTAAACTGGGTAAATCTGTAATCCAGTCTGCTCGCTGTAAACAATGTCTGAAGCAGAAATGGAACTAATACATTGTGTCTTCTTTAATTCTTTTTCTGTGTCTATGTCTGGAGATGTGGGTAAATGCAGAAATCAACTGAATTGGCATGTGTCATTTTTGGAACATGAAAGGTGTTTTAAAACATACTTTAAATGTACAGTAGACTTGGCATTCATTAATAACTGCATGGAACATATGAGGGGCGTTCAAGTCAAACAGGGACTTGTGATTTCTTATAAAATCATACAGTTCGGTGAAGAGATTCTTCGTTGGAGTAAAACATTTGAATGGTGCAAAAGTATTAAGGAAGGCCATACATCAGTGAATGACGATCCCAATGCAGTCGCTCCTATGAACATTCAGTGAGTGATCACTTCTTCAGTAACATTCAGTGAGTGGTCACCAACTTGCAGAAGAGACGCATCTATCTGTCGAAATTGTACAGACAATCATTCAAAAACATAATTTGCACATTACAGGAACTCGGCTGGAAGTTGTTGCCCAAACCACCTGTACAGTCTTGATCTTGCTCCAAGCCACTTATACATATCTGGGCCATTAAAGAAGTTCCTGGAAGGCCAGTGTTTTGGAAATAAAACGGCTCCGGCATACTGAGAAACTTTTCATCTTGATGGCGTCCAAGCACTAGTGAAACACTAGTGTTGCAGGATATTATATAGAGAAATAAAATGTTCGTCTCGAATGTCGTCTCAGAACTGTGTTCTGCTATTCTACACAATCAAAAGTCCTGGTTTGACTTGAACAATCCTTTCCACTATTAGAGTAGGCAGTAAGTGTCTGCGTCTAGTGTCACATGTACCACATACGTCGGAAACACCCTGCATAAAGAGCTTTCAAAACAACGATGGGTGAACTGAGTGTTGAGGTGCTCCCCGTGCATATTTACATCACGCATATCACATTAAATGCAGCGCTCTTCAGAGTGCTTGTTGCTTCCCAAGTTTATCGCTATTTCTTATTGAACAGACATTTAACTGAGCTGCATTTAAATCCTGGCTTTGCTTTCTAGCATTGGCTCCAGGAAGCATTCTCCAGTTAATTCAACAGGAAATGAATGCATCTTTTAAGCATGAAAAACAAAAGGAGATGAGCAAGTACTAATGTGTAAGGAGGCGGAGTTTCCATGGAATCATTTCATATCAGAGAGTTGCATAACTGGGGATAAAGTCCAACATGTTACTGGGGGAACACTTTTAAATTATTACAAAAAAAAAAAAAAAGTTATGAAGTTCGTACCAAAGAAGAAGAGAGTTCTGACAATCAGCAACAGTTTAGAAGTAAAATGGACGTGTAAATGCACACACACACACCCCTATGTGTTACAGAGATAATCACACAACATGGCTACCAGCAGGAGTAGTGTGCTTTTAAACCCTTCACACACTTAAATCTGACCAAACAGGTGCAGCTTTTCTCCTGCAACACTCACACAAAACCCTCACACACTTTATTTTCCATCTCTGGTATGACTAAAGTGTTCTCGCAGCAGAGCATAGCATTCCAGCTGATTCTCTCTACCACATTGATTCACAAATAGCTCATGACAGTAAGAATGCTATTAGCAGATTTGGAAAGCTAATTGGTAAAAAGCTGGAGATCAAAAAAAAAGGAAAAGAAAAAAGGCTGAGAAAGTCACAACTGCTGGAAAGCTAGCTGGAGCACGACCACAGAATCAAACCCTCAAACACTACGTTAGACTGAGTCAAAGCTATAATGATCCGGCGAAGTCATTTCCATGTGTTAGGTTGATAGTTCCAGTGGAATCTGAGAAGAAACGAGCAACCAGTTACAAACGATGAGAGAATTTCTTTACAGTTCTCTTAGTGGTTCCTCTGAGATCAGTGCCTTTCATGACTGATTAAATCACTTTCTTCAAATATCTGGAATAATAGCTTTACTCTAGTCATAGGTTTCAGGAGCTGATCCTGGCAACGCTAAACATGAGGAAGAAATACGACCCACCATGAACACTAGTGGCGCTAGGGTTCAAAGCTCACAATTCGGATCGTATCACAGTTTTAGGTCATGGATTGGATTCTTTTCCAAAAAGAAAAAAAAAATTCCATCAATAACTTGTAGAACTTAAAACAAGGGATTTTTACCTGTGGTCTTAAATAAAAACAATGGATGATGATAATGTAAATAAAAATATTCAATACTCAATCGTTGTAAAAGTGAAATATAAGAGTTTTATCTTTGAAGATCTGGACATGGGCAAATTTTTTATTTGTAAAGTAGAAAGAAAGTGATGTTATTCCTTTAAAATACAGTGAATTAATAAAAAAAAAAAAAAAAATCAGTAATCATCTGGAGACTATCATTTTGATAAAACATTAAGCTACGTTTAGTGAAATAAAGCAGGTGCATTTGAACTGTAACTGAATTACAGTACTATTTCTAATACATATCTTATTATTAGAGCTGTTTTAATCACAACGGGCAGAGATTCTGTACTGCATAGGGGGATTTTGTCAGTGTGATCTGGCAACACTCATCATGGAGAAAAAGCTTGAGCGAGTAAAATATATTTAGTGCGTGCAAAAATTTCCGTAAACAAAAACACAGTGTGTGTGTGTTTTTTTGCCTCATTCCCCCTCAGGAATGAGGCAATAGAACGACATGCAGCGACAGTCAAATTTTATTATACACAATGATAGTTACACTTTGCAAGTAATCTGCGGTTCACATGCATGCCGAACCATTGAAAGAAATCTGTACGAATCATGGATTAACTACATTCTAGTACACCACTGACAAAGACTCATTAATTAATCATTAACATCTGGTAACTGCTGGTAAAAAAAATAACCAATTAAAAACAAATTAACTAATAATATTTGTTTTGGATAATAATTCTCCGTAGCTTACATATCTATTCATTTACACACCCCAAGAGGGTGCATTTGCAGTTCCAATTTTTAAATGATGATGGTATTGACGTTCCAGAGCATAAACACCCAATCAGAATTTATCATGTCCAGCTGTGCAAAGGTGAGCAAGCAGTGTTGCCAGTTTGGGCGGTTTTACGGTATCTGGGAGACATTTTATCATCTTTGGATGGGAAAATGTGTCTTGGGGAAATAATAAATATTAGGCTAATTTTAGTCAAAGAAGCATGCATTAATAATCGAGCTCCAAATAAGTAAGGATCACAGATCAACTAAGGTTCGTTACACTACAGATCATAATTGTTCTAGTATTTTCTATGTTTGGGTGTAATTCATTTAACTTGCATAACAAATTCATTGTTATTTGTCTTGTCACTATAAAGAATTAATGATCGATTATTTATTCTTAATCTGTTCAACAATCAGTCAAAAACAAATGTCAAAATTTGCAACCCTAAAACACACACACTGGATTTTCTGGAAGGTGGGAGGAAACTTAATACAGTCTGTAGGACGAGCTCAGGATCAAGTGGTGTAGGCGATGGCAAAGCTACCTGCTGCAATGCCCGCCGTCACCCGTCATTAAAATTTAATCCGTCTCAAGTGGAAACTGTTTTGCTGTTTACCTTTCAAACTCGAGCACTGGGACAAAACGTTCAGTGTGAGAGACGTAGGAACAACATTAATAAATCATGTGGTTATAGATGCTGCTCCGCTCACAACCAAAGTGCATTATTTTCATATTACAGCTCGATATGGAGTGTTTTATTCCACATACACCACAGCAATTTGCCACCAATTACAGCGTTTTGCTTATTATTAAATGCCATGAATCCACGTGTCCGTTTTCGATCCAGAATCAATTGACGGTTTTAAGTTGTTGGTTTTTTTTATATATATATTAAATGCACGAAAATAAAGTTCTTTGAAAATATATCACAGCTTTTAAAAAAAATACAAACTGCTTGCATCTTCGGCAAATTCCTTGCAAAATACTCTTCTCTTGCAAGACTATTCTTCTTCTTTTTCTTCTGTAGAGCTGATGAGCAGCCGGGTAACATACAGTCTCTGACTGTTGAGCTGTTTCGCCACCAGGTACACAATCAGACCACAAAAAATTATTCCCTGCACGCGGCTCTTCTTATGTGCAAATCACAAGAGGGGCAAACATTTACGCTCGCACCAGTTACAAATAAACTGATGTAACGTGTTTGTTAAACACACAGGAGTGTGCAAGTTTTGACTCTCCCCTAGTTTTCTCTTTATGACTCAGCACTTTTTCTTGCAGTTTCAAAATAAATATCTTAAAACTGAGTAATTTGTGTGCATCAGTGTCACCGTGTGTAGCAGGTATAGGGATACATCTTATATAAAGACTTTAGTCCTATGTCCAGTAGAAATGCCCCGATTTTAAAGCACCATTATTTCAGACAGGGTACGAGCACACCAACTTTAGGACTTGTCAAAACTCATACCACAATAGAAGAGCAACCTACTTAATTTTAAGCAACCGAGTCCTCATGGTGCTGTATTTATGGATTTATATTGATGGTTGCCGCGGGTGACTAGCAATGAGCTCTCAGTTTCACCCTTGCCGTTCAAACAGGATCATTGATGGAAATGTGAGCGCATGAAGGAAGCCTGAAGGTAATCATGTTCTTCCTCCGAGAGGTGAGCTTTTTAAATGGGAAAAAAAATAAAATAAACGCTGCACAGGAACCGTTAGTAGGAATAAAGCAGCGCAGATGCACATGATCGTCTAGTGCCGCTACAACTGACACAAGTCCTGAGTCCTGAAAAACATCCAGATACATCCAGAAACATTCAGTTACGTGATGTAATTCATTTGTGTGGCAACGCATGTATCACCAGACTCACTAGAAAATAGATTTTTTTAAATGAATTATTTTTGAATTTATGTATGTTTGCGTTTGATGTTGTAAAATGTTGCCATTCCTCTACAATCCTACAGGTGGAGCTCTAACCTATTCACACATTGGGAGGCAGCACAGCATCCTGTGTGGAATGGGGAAATTATTTGCTAAGTTTTTTTTTTTTTTTAGAATTGTAACAAAATATGGAAAAATTAAGGGAAAAAAATTTTGGATATTTATAAAGTTTTGACACTAACAGGATCGGAAAAACAAATCGAATCGTCACCTAGATATTGTGATAATATTGTATCAGGTGATCCCTGGTGATTCCCATCCCTAATTAAATATAGACTAGAAAGATTTTTTTCCCTTTTTTTATGTCGCCTGACCTTTTAAAATTTTAAACATTCCTGAAATAGATACAGCACGGCTACTGTACAGCTAAATAAGTGTCTGGAACAATTAAGTCGGGAAAAATGAGGTACCATACAATCCGGTAATGAGTATATGTTTGCACACATGGGGAATGAAAATAAACACAAGCGAAAGAGAGAGACCGAGAAACCTGTTGGAGCAGGTACACACACCCACAAAGGTGAAAAACAAACTTGTGCTGAGGCTGGAACGCTCATTAGAAAAGCAGGGTGTTAATCACGCCTGGGGCAACAGGGCAGTACATTCACAGCGCTCTGACACCGGCAGCTTACATCACTGCACCATGATTCAAACCCACATGCAGAACCCTGCCTGCAAATACAGTGCTCATACAGTACAACTCATCTGACTTGCTTAACAAAACCACTGTCTCGTACAGCTGTGTCTGTGTGTGTGTGTGTGTGTTCACTTTTATTGTTCCTGCCAAGTTCATTTCATTAGTATACTTTTCATTGCCTTGACATTTTTTTCACATCACTGACACTTTAGCGTTTTAAGATATAACACCCTTATCTAATATTAAACATAGAGGAGATCCTGGATACTAAACATAGAGATCTCCAGACCAACAGTCGTTTTTTTCTCCCTGTGGTTTTTCTCAAATACACAAAATCAGCTGCATGATGTATTGCTAGAAATGAAAGAACAACGTGACAGGATGACGCAATTCAGTTCAACACAAAGAGGAGTTACTGTTTGCATCCTGATGTGGATTATTTTCCTAGAACAGAGCATCCTGAAGTAGGACTTTGTTTCCTTAAATAACCTTTATCTTTGATTACAGCAGACAATGTGTTGTCCAGTTCATGTGTGAAAATGACTCCTCATGCTCACTCAGACTCCTCAGAATCACTCTTGCAATTTTTAGCCCAGGAAAATGCCTCTTCCATCAGGGAAGAAAAAATCCAGAGTAGTGATACAGTCAGGTCATCAGCTGACATCATTTTATTGACATTTTTTCTGATTAAGACAGTGATGAGACAAGTGACGTTCTACGGATTAGAGACTGAAGAAAAGACAGGAGGCAGAGCTGGAGGTAGCAGAGATGAAGATGTTGAGGTTCTCTTTGGAAGAGACAAGGATGGATAGGATCAAGAATGAGTCCATCAGAGGGACAACCCATGTTAGATGTTTTGGAGATAAAGTCAGAG
>JAOVVB010001874.1:0-16914 GCA_028570985.1 Heterobranchus longifilis | reverse complement strand
AGGACTAGTTCCTAAGGCTGAAAAAAAAGCCTTTAAAAATATATATATTGTATATATATGTTTGTGTGTGTGTGTGTGTGTGTGTGTGTGTGTGTGTGTGTGTGTGTGTCAGTCAGTGTGACAGATTAATGCGGAGAAGGAGATTGAATCCTTCACTTTACATCATTAATTTTATTGGTCAGATTTATCCGGGACTACTTTCTTTCAATCACAGCCGACAGAAGTCGAAGATAAACACCACATGATGTGATATTAGCTTTAATGTGTTATTTTCAAAGGTAATATATCCCGTCAGGTGTCGACATTACGGTTTCTCCCTCCGTTCAGTTCTGCTGAGAAAAGACCAAAACCAGCGACGTGTTTGTCCGTCTCTGAATACTTTCTGACTTCCTGTTTGCGGCCCGTTGGTTCCAACTGGAGACGTGAATATTTAAAAACACGCACAAATAGTTTCACGTTTAAAAAAGCCTGATGCAGGGCTGTACCGGATGTCACTTTTTCTTTTACATTCGAAGCTTCTTCTGAGGTTTTCGAATGAAGCTTCGAATGTCGGTTGTTATATTTTACAGCGTCATCGTCTTTCCTCGTCGTTGTGTTTTCGTTGTTGCACCGCGGCTTCTGGTTTCAAAAACAAGCGAAGAAGAAGAAGAAGATCTGCGGTAAATCGGGACTTCTCATCTATATAACGTTAGCGGATCTAACAGAGGTAGTCAGACAACTTTTAATATTTAGGCAAATAAGAGGTGGGCAAAAATGATAGAAATGACTGTAAAAATGACCAACATTCAATTAATGATGATCTTTCTTTTGATATATTATCTGTGCACATATTCATACAAAATATTCTGGGGATCTTGAAAGACTAGTGAATATGATTTTAAAAAAATGCTGGCGCTGGCTGGAAACATTTTATTAAAATAGTTAAGTAAGTTAATATGCGACGAGGTCGTCAAGCATCCACTTGAGACTGAACTCTGCCCTGATTCTTCTGGTGTTTATTGTTGGATTTATTTCTTCAAAATCTATTTCTGTGGAGTTTTTAAGCTTCGTCATTATAATGATGAAAAGCTCCAGATTAAATGTAGACTCTAAAATCCAGTCTGCCAAACACAAAGCAAATCCATTTCATCATTCATCCTCCGTGCCTTCATTTTCATTTCATCTGAATTCAGACGTTTAGCAGGAATGTGTGTGTGTGTGTGTGTGTGTTGGTTGAATTATGTAAAGAGACAGTTTGTCTCCAGCAAGGCCAGACTTTCTTTTCTTCCAGCGGAGTCTGTGGTCTGTCATTGTCCGTGTCTCGATGTGTTCCTCTTTGGTCCTTGAGACTGAAAAAAAGAGTCACTTTTTTCTCCTCTGATCTCTGATTCACCATACAGAAAATCTTAAATATTTAACATTTTCTCAGAGTATTCTTCTCGTCTCGATCGCGATGTTCTTCCTGCGAGGTTTTATTACATAGGCATGCCATCCGCTATAAATGATGAACACTTTACATCCGTGCTGAATGCTTTTTAGTCTAATTTCTTTAGAGACGACCGCAAGTTTCAGTTCTCTGTGAAAACCTGCAGAAACTTTGTCACGTGTGAATCGTTTAATAACCAGAAACAAAAACAAAATACAGCTGAGCAGCTTCAGAATCAGAATCGTGTTTATTACCAAGTATTTTTTACACACAAGGAATTTGTCTTGGTGATACGTTGCATAAACAAGAACACAAAAAACACAAAAGTATATATAAACAAATAAATAGAAACAGTAGGTAACATAAAAACAGTAGGTATATGTAAACAGTACGTTCTTTATGAAGCTGCATGATTTAGGGAATATTGACTTAAACTACGTTTAACACAAGTACCCAAAAGTAAAATTAATTTGTGCAGAATGCTCACAGGAGCAGGATTTCCTGGTCTTTTAGATTACTCTTTTTTTTCTTTCCCTATTGAATAATTCAAGATTTCTTCTGCAAAATTCCACCTCAATTAAAGTTGTTCTCTCAGTTTTAAGTTTAGCTAATCAACAGTCAATCACAAAGGCGACAAACAAGAGCGTTCCAATAGGAAATAAAGTTATTAATGACGTTTCCAAAAGCTGATGCGAAACAACAACCAGAAACAATAGAAATCGTGACTTTCTAACAAAAGCAAATGTTGAGTTTCCTGTAGCTTTCATGGGGTAAAATATGCAAAACCTCCAGAGAACTCAAGTAAACAGAGGAGGCCGCCAGCGCTGCAGCCACGTGCAGAAACAGAAAGAAAAAAAAAAAAAAGATTTACAATTCAAACCCCAGCAACTGCATTTCTGCCTGTTTCATCTCCGACTTTTTTTCTTTTCTTGTTTCTTTCTTTGGGAGGTGAAGCCGCCGCGGTTTTGGAGCAGGAAGTTGTTGTGGTGGAGTTTAGGTAAAGAGAACATGCAGGAACCAAAGAAAACACAACATCGAGGAAAAACAAGAGAAGAAGAAGAACAAAAGCCACAAACAGAAAATACATGTGCAGTGCATTGATTTGTGTTTGAGTGCCTGCATTTCCTCAGCAGAATACACACACACACACACACACACACACACACACACACACACACACACACACACACACACACACACACACTATGTTACTTTTAATTACGGGAGCTCAGGAGGTTCTGTTCCATCACTACCCGAAGTTAAAGTGTAAATTGATTTTCATCGTCCTAATCCATGAATTCAAATTCATCAAAAAAATTGATTTATCGCCCCCCAGCTCTACATATATCCTGTGTGCTGTATGTCAGTAAGTCGCAGCTGATATGATAAAAGATGGAGTTGAATGCTGTTAGGACATTTTTATGGCAAAAACAAACACAAATCTGTGTGTACATCATCAATATGTAAAAACAACTACAAAAAGGGATCCTCAAAATGAAAAAATATCAAAACTGTGCTTACATCCAGAAAGGGACATGAAGATAAAAACACATCAATGAGCAAACGGCAAACGCACCAGGCCACAGGAAATGTTGTTTTTATCTGTTTTTGTATAAATATATTTATAACCTGCAGAGCAGAGGTCTAATCAACCAGAGTAACTGAAAACACCTGTGCGTGCGTGCAATAGAACAGAAACAAATCCTCTCTGTAGTTAATGCTCCCTCCCCTCTTTGGAAGTTAAATGCTGCTTGATGTATCTGCTGGTTTGTTTCTGCAGGTAGCTGGCAGGGCTGATCACGGAGGGTAAGTGGGCCCTGGGCCCAGTACCTGGGCCCAATCCTCCCTGCCACTATAAAAGCTGCCACCTAAGGCCCCTTTACAGAGACTCATGTCGTTCACATGTTGCATTTGGTTTCTTTAGTATTTATTCCCCTTCATCAACAGCACACTGATAAATGGATCATAGTCATATCATATACAAATTAAATCTATAAAACAAGACAAGTCATCAAGTTTTATCAGCTGTGACAGTGTGTGTAACGAGTGGCTGGCAGAATGTCTCTGGTGTGAATAACTGGCTCGTTATACCTTTCCAATCTTCCCAGGGGATTCAAGGCTTTAGACCTGTATATATCAATGAAGTATCAGCAGTCTAGAGCAGTCTTGTTAAAATATAATTGGCTATTCTTGTAAGCTCTATTCATACACTCGCTCATACCCCCACAGTATCAACTGCCCTCCCAGAATGCCTGACACACTAACCTTTCCATCGTTGTCTCTAAATGGCAAAAGATCAAAAAATAGAAGGAGTCACTGAGCAGTCTACCTCAGGGTCTGATTTATATATTCTTGTACCAAATAGATGCCCGTAACCAATAAATCCCTCCAAGGCCATGTTATATCCAGAACAGTTAGGACTGGGGTGTAATATGTCTCTCTTAAATAGAACCAATTGACTAAGTGTTGAATTTAATTACAAGGAAACTACAAACCCATTTCACTGTAACTGAAAATAAAGGTGATAGACCCAGTGGACCAGTGTTGTTTGTAATGAATACCTGTCAGAGACCCACCTTAGGGAAATATGTGTTAATGGTTTTAGCAGTGCAAGCCCTATTATAGCAAACAGTTTTGATTTGCTCCTTTTGTTTGACAGAATTTTGTAAATATTGAGAAAAGTGCTATTGCAGGACTGTCAAAAATATAGTTGTGTCCAAATAAATTCCAATATAGCCTGAAACGGGACATCTCGAGACCAAGACTAGAGCATGCAAGACCAGAGCTAAGACTAAGCAAACATGCAATACAAAGTTTCTCTTGTGTCATAAATGCAAAAGACGATCCTTAAGGAATGGCTTAAGTTGAAAATGTAAATCTACTGTATTTGCAAACATGCTGATTGATACTCTTAAACATCCAGCTAATCAATGTTTATAGAAGCAGACGTATCAGCGCACAGGCATTGTCAGTGTTCTGCAGATGTAATCCCTTAAATTGTTTGTTGTGTAATACTAATCATCAACGTCATTATCATAATAAATAGAAGTAGGTGAGGATAAATTGGAATAACAGTAAAGCCGCACAGGGACAGCAGCCGTGTTTTGTATCTGGTGTGTATCAGTTGAAAAAGACAAGCTGATGACTGTTTCAAGAACACCCATAGTTTCAGTCAGGCTAACAGAAGATCAGCAGATTGTTCTTTTCTATTGTGGGATCATTATGACAGCTGTGGTCCCAGGCTGTTTGTGGCAAGGCTGACTGACAGGTTGGGCGCCGTGGAGCTGACAGGCTTAGTACGTCCATTGGCAGATACAGATGTCACATGCACCACAGGTCCATCTTGCAGCTGGGAATGGAGAACGGGGCGGTCATCACCAGAGGGCTGGGGGAAACACGGGGCAGCCTCACAAAAAAAGATACAGACAGTGACTTGAAAGGCAGAACACTCATCCTTTTCTGAATCACCAAGTGGGCCATAATTCAATCAAACGCACAGTTTTAACTGACATGCTGCTGAAAATCATATGTTCAGTGTTTGGAGGGTTACTTTTAAAATGTGTTCCACTATTGATTACTGAATACATAATACCTACAATGTAAATACAGCAAACGGTCGCTGCGATAAGGACTTTAGCCTTTGTATATGGGGCGCACGCTCTACCAGTGAGACACCAGTGCTCCTCAGATTACTCAAATTAAGTAACGTATTCTAAATACTTTGGATTACTTTTGGAATACTTCAAAATTGGCTCATTTGTTTGGGTCTTATATTTCCAAAAACCTGACAGTGTCTTGGCTGTGCATCTCCTCTGCCTCTGTCGTGTGGCAGGTGTAACTGTGCGCCCAGAAATTATTGCACTTAAAAAAAGAAAATCTGTTGATGGGAAAAGCTCAAACTAGAATGGCACTATAAGGCCATGCCTTATCTTGCAATGTTAACAAAAGTGAAAAATAATTTATGCATCTGCCCTGTGATTTGGATCTGCTCCATAATTTAAAGGGGTCTCCCTTGGCCCATGCTTCACCCTTCCACCAAGTTCCATGAAAATTGGGTCACTTTTTTCCGTAATCCTGCTGACAAACAGACAAACAAACCAAACCAGCAACAGTATTCAGAATACCACCAATTTTAACTGTAACAGAATACTACTCATATTGCTCATATTTTGTATTTTAAATACGTAATCCTGTTATTTATATTCTGTTACTCCCCAACCCTGTATACATTGCATGCTAAACAAGCCCACACCAGTTTGGCTTTATGTACGTGCTGTAACATGCTGTCACACCGACCATGTGTCAATGCTGCAGATATATAAAGACCTTGATTAAATCCAAGAATGTGCCACCAATTATCAGGCGTGTAATGGAGAAGTTGTAAAAGCTGTCTCAGTGTAGCTGACTCGTGTGACCTAATTAGATGTGACAAAGTTCAGCATCTCTTGGGGGTAGGATTAAGAACACATTGTGGAATGCAGACCGTTTGGACAAAATCGATTATGACACTAATCCTTGATGAATAATGAATACGGTCATTTACCAAGACCGCTGCGGGGGGAAGTCCGTTGTGTGATGATAAAATGATGCTTGGAGAGGTAAGCTGGAATGGACCATTTACTAATACATGGTGATAATGATAGAGACCTTCTTTATGATGATAATGTGCAGTGTCCTGAGGCACCTGCTTAAGACCTTTTCAACCCATGGGTTAAAAGGCCAATCCGGAAAACCCATTTAACTAAGACAGTTGAATCTGTGTGAAATACCTGATGTGCACCACTCAGTGACACAGGTAAGTTACCCATTCCACTGGGAGGATAAAAACTCACTTCCCTCAAGCTGCGGCGCTTAAATAATTTAACACATAAAAGACTACGTGAGGGATGTGTTGACTGAAAATCAATTCGATGTCCACAGCCTCATATGTCTCTTTCACAGCATCGGCATCAGCACTTCTTTAAAAGGTGCAATAGGTTTTCCCTGCAGGGGTTCTACTCAGAAAGTACTTCAGGAATCCAGTGCATATCAACAGCATACTTCCCACAGAATTTGAAAACATTTCAGAGACACCACAGCATCACTGAAGCTCGATATGCCTTTCTGTTACACCAACCATTAAAATTGTATCCTTGGCTGTGGGAAACAAGGACACTGTGTGTCTAACAATGATACAGCAGTGAATCTTTCCAACAATAATTCAAATTTCACAAAGTGAGCCCTAAACTTTTGTTTTGTATAATGTTGGGTAATCCTTCAGGATTGTACAGTAATTATGGAATAGGAATTTGTTTGAGAACAATGTTATTTTGGAACTTTACGATCCCTTTAGACTCAACAGCAGACTCATTATAATCCTAAAAGTCATAGAGGCTTTGTAATTGGTACACAACATTCCAAGCAAAACAGAAAGAAAACACATTCAAAACTGATAGTGATAGTGATGAGGCACAGGTTTCTGATGGAGACGGGTCCCAACGAATAGATGAAAAATATTCTCATTATTACACATTAATATTTCTCTGTCTTTTGCTCAGTGGTGGAATACGTATGGATATCTTGTACTTAAGTAAAAGTAGCAATACGACAGAGTTACAAGTAAAAGTTCTGCATTCAAAATTTCAAAAGTAAAAGTAGTCATTATGCACAATGGCCAATTTCAGAAACATATTTTGGATTATATTGATGCATTAATGTGTACATAATTGTATTGCTGCAGCTGTTAAAGTTGGATTGCTTTATACAGCTGGGTAACTTTGTGAGTTTTCCCAAAGGGATCATTTCTTATGTTATCGTATAATGCATCTGGATTTATTTGTTGATTATGTTTTGTATTATTAATCTGAATCTGTAAAGTAACTAGTAACTAAAGTTACCGGATAAATGTAGTGGAGCGGAAAACGTACAATATTGGAAAACTGAAATGGAAAATAGATCACAGCATTTACATCTGTTGGGTCTTTACAAAATTAATCCTAAATGTGTGCATGGACAAAAGATTGACACCTCATGTCCTGGTTTCAGTCTCAAAATGTGGTCATCCTATTTCTTCCTTCGTCACGAAAAGCCATTTAGAGACCAGCCGGTAGGAGACTTTGGTTTAATACCCGAACACAGAGTTCTCTGTGTTCGGGTATTAAACCAAGAATCAGACCTGCGTTATTCCATGTCTGAGAAACTGACATGGAATAATGATGCGGAAATACTGTAGGCTCTCCTGTTTGTGTTTCCCCCGCTTTCCTCCTACACTCAACTCAGAAGATTCATGGATACAGCTGCTTTTGCTAGATCACTCAATTTGTAATAGCGCCAGAGCTGAACTTCTGATTTATGAACAGTCAAGGGTCTACAAGAGGCCATTAACTATAGGCAACATGAAGGAGTGAGATGTATAAATTAAGTTAAAATTCAAGATTATAACTCTTAGTAATATCTAGGTTCTCTGTCAAGAAGGTTTTCCTGGTGTGAGAAATATTCAAGGCTTGAAGGGACCTAAATTGCAGGGTATATTACAAAAAAGTCATTATTTTATATGACATTCATAATGTAACCTACATGCAATATAGTCATTGTGTATTGATGGTAACAACATACATTAGGACAGACAGTCAATCATGCAGCATCCCGTATGTTAATGGGCTGGATGTGCACTGATTGTGTTTCAGAGGGAGAGAATGCAAAGCAGACTTATGTATGTGCTTTTGTGTGCAGTACAGTCTGCGAGTGTTTATGAAATACTGTCAGGCTCAACTTCAGTTTGTTGATTTTGATTCAATTCTGTGCATTTGGACAGAGACATTTCTCAGAGCATAATTCTGTTTTGCCGAGACACCAAAACTCAGCGAGGCATACTTTCAGGGCCTTGGAAGTTCCGCAACGTCAAAGCACTGATCCAAGCACTTCCATTTCAACAATGGTTGTAGTAATTTAAATGATTTGACAGGTACATCCTCTCTCTTGACAGAGGCAGGCTATTACAAAGAGTCTGATTCACATATGGGTTGAGTTGAGACAGATTTACCAGGTACAGAAGCGCGCAATCCTTTTCATTTAGGTGTATTCTCCTGAATCTGCAAATGAAGCCACAATGTAAATTTGGTGCACGTGAGGAACAGAACAACAGATGTTTGAACAAGTGTGTCGCTTCCTGGTTCAGCCAGCTGCTTAATGAAAATACCATGTTGACCTAAGGATTCACATAACATATTGCAGTTGGCAGGTGAAAAGCTGACATCTTAAATGTATAAACTTGTGGAAAAATATTGTAATTCCTGGTTTGAAACAGCATAGAGTTAGACTGGCAAAACAGGGAGCCATTTTGTTTCTTGCAACACTGACGATCACATTGGCTGTGGAGGGATGTGCAACATTTCTAAAAAATAAATATCATCATATGCCCAACATGGAATGTATTGAAAATTGATGCTCACAAACACATTGAAAGATACGGCCTGCTGGTGTGAGACGATGTGTTTCGTGTTTGCAAAATATCCTGTGGTACTCATAGCCGAGTCTTATTAAAAACCTGATGTAATGGAGGTTAACTTCTAAGAGTTATTATTAGCCACATGTTACACACACACGTGACTTTAGAGGTTTCAAATTCCCATCAGCATCACCTGTACATGCATATTAATGCCAAAATGACATGCTAAAACATCAACATTAGCACACTACCATGAAACCTGCAACAGGAGATGACATGGACGCTTTTGACAAACTTCAGACCACCACACCTCATTGACAGGTATGTGGCCTACGCAGGGTAAGACTGTTGGAAAGCTCCCAAATACTCTGATGAGGGATTCTCAAAGACAAGTGATAGAAGTGCGGGGTGCCTATTTGTTTCAGATGCAAGGGAGAAGGACATACTGCAAGGGAATGCAAAAACAACAAGTTAAGGGCCAGTTTACTACCAGTGGTACACCTTTTCGGGTAATAAGTGATTGATTGCCAGAAGGATGAAGTTGAGGTGGGTGGAGGTAAGGTGAATACTATGTTGGATACTGGGAACCAGGGTAGCACCATCTCTGAGTTATTCTTGTGGCAATGGCAACAGAATAAAGGCATGACATGCAAATGTGTCAAACTTATACAGCCAACTCACTAACAGGCCCACACATACAGTTGTTTATGTTGAGCTGGATGTGCAGGCCATGTGGTTAACTATGTGTACTTAAGTATGGGTTTCTAGTAGTCAAGGATCAAGCCCAGAACAGTCGGTCAAAAAAAAAAGTGATTCTTCCATAGGACAACATGTCTGTAGACTAGGATCCAGAATAACAGGCTCTGGAGAACAGTTGGCAGAGAGATACACACAGTTTGCAGAGAAGCTTTTCAGCAAGACCAAACATATGAAAGTGGTAGAGATGACTTCAGATAAAATACTGCAGCAGGTAAAACTAAATGCATGTGCCATCACCTTCAGTTGCTACAGTGTACACTAGAAGTCTAAAGAAACCCTCAGATGATCAGGTTTTGAGGCTATTGGAGCCTCTCCAGGGTTCGAATTACAGAGGTTAAAAAAAAAACAGGTTAGGGGTGTCAAAACATCTATATCTATTTTTTTTTACCTGTAATCATAATTATTACAACAATATATATTTCCCATATCCATGCCTGAGGAATCTTGTAATACGATTTCAGACACCCCTAAAGTGGACCATACCATTTCTTAACCTTGACTTTAGTTGACGCCAGTTCTTACCTTCAGAGTTTCTGAATTAGATTGTGTCAAGTCCATTGTGTCAACTATAAAAATTGTTGTGTGGTATGCACCCCATGAGTTGGAGTAATGGATTTGATTGACATTACGTTAAACAAGCAAGATCCCACAAGGATGGTAAGACTTCAGTTCACTGAAGCATGTACCTGTGCTGTACTGGATTCCCTTGACACCCTGGAGAAAAAGTTGACCCCCCTGTTTGTCATTGCATAATTTACACTCTGAGCCTATTGACACATAATTTCCCACTGGTCTCCTTGTTGTTCCCATGCTGGTGGAATCCAACCAGCATGCATTTCAGTGGAGTCAAAGTGGTGATGTGCTTAGGCAGGCGAGTAAGTTGAGGAGACGGTCTCCAAGCACATCTCTGCCGACCACGAGGAGTCTTGAAGCACTTTGATATTAGTTGCTGAGCAGAGATACAGGCTGAGTTAGCTGCACTCTTGGCTCATTGTGCAGATACATTGGCTTTCAAAAAGGAGGACGTAGAATTTACAGATATGGTTAAACATGACGTATGGTTGATAATGACTCAATCACTCAGCCTTACTGATCTACACATCCCATGCAGTACAAGGAGGTTAGCACAGTCTCAAGAAGTGTCATCAAAGAGCACATGTCAAGGACTGTACAGTGAGGCAGACAATAGCTTAAGGCTTATTTGTCAACCTACCATTGTATTGTTATTTATAGATAGTGTGGATTTTTTTTTTATTGCTTTTACTGTTTTTGTAATTGTTTTTATTTAACATTTCGTTGAGTGTCTTTTAAAGCGATACTTTGTATGAGACTTTGTATGGTACTAGTCAGTATACAGGTACTTTAAAGGGCAGTGTTGAAAATAGAGAAACACCATTTATAGCCATCTAAAGTGTGTGTCCCTGGTCCTGATCACAGTTGAGGGCACATGTACAGATAGCTGCATTGAACCAGTGGCTTGTGTCAGCCAGCATTGTACTTTGGATGTTTGTTAGGATTTTGCAGATCTTGTAGGATATTTCTCCAGTTTCCAGGAGGTTTCGCTCAGTCGGCAGGTCTCTTGTGATGATGTGGTCAAAGCATACATCAAGCATCAGTTGGAAAATCCAAAGACCTATATGGACATTTGAATGCCAGTAATCATTTGCCTACTGAAAGAGAAAGTGCTTTGCTACTGAATACTGATTTGTCTCTTCCTTTATTGCAGAAACATATGAAAGCAGCCTTGATTAGATGCTGTCCTCTGCCAGCTGTAAGGAGGTAAGAAACATAGCATACAGTATGCCAGTAGACTGTATTGAAAAATGACAATTTTAGCAGTCTGGAAACTGGAACACCTTACTCTCAAGTGGACTGTTTTAGAAAAAAAATCCAGGGGATATCTGAACTGGCATAATAGACCACAATCCCCTGTGTCTTAACTAGGGGCATTTGAACATCACTAGGTTGCCCAGCTAGCTGCATTTGATATTGATGTGTCGTATTGCCCTGGGCAAAGTAATGCTGGGGCTGACACTGTATCTAAGCAGCTGTTAGCCATTGGAGCCCCAGTCAGACTGGAATCACCAGGGGTTTGATGGGTATATATATGTGTAAGTCATCAGGAAGGGGATGGTAATAGCTACACATTTAGAGAGTTCAGGTATCAAGAAAGGTTAGGTAGATCTGTGTGTCCATTTTTGGATCAGAAGGGGAAAAAAAGGCCCACCTATAAGAGAGTAACAACGTTTGGACAAATGTGTAATTTCTTTACTCAAAGAGTGGCCCAGACTTAGGAAGATTGATGGAGTAATATACCATATTATTATTATTATTATTATTATTATGTGCATGCAGGTCAGTATCAATGGCTCCTACTTCCTGTATGTTTGCAGGAATCGTGTGATCACTGGTTGAAACGTGTAAAACTCAGTGACCCCATTTACACCTGGTATTAAAATGTCATCTGGATAAGGAAAAACACATGTTAATGCAAGGTGTAAAAGCATCGTGATCAGATTGTGATCAGATCTGCCTGACCACATCTGGAGGTAGTGTGGCTCACGTTGTGCTCGGATCTTAGGTAGGTGTAAACACAATCCGTACAATGCCTGACCCACAAATACAGCGAATACTACTGAGGACAGAGATCCGATCTCAATGCGGATAATGAGAATGCATTAAAAATACCAGGTGTAAATGCAAAGATCCACATAAGTTATCTGGATATCAGATCATATTATAAAACCAGGTGTAAATGGGGTGATTGAGACAGAGGTGTTTCTGTGTTGGGATGAGTGACGATGTGGAGCAGTGCCAGAGATGTGTGCATTAAGAAGTGCTCCGATGAAAGAATTTCCTCCATGGCACCTTGAAGTTTTTACATTAGATTTAATTTTGTTCATGCCTGCCTCAGATGGTTGCAGGTTCACCTGCCTCATTTAAAGCCTTTGCTGTCAAGATGCTGTTACAGGCCACCAAGTTCTGACAGTCAGTACCTAGACAATTTATGCGAAATGCTGGATAGAGTATGTGATGTGAATAGAGAGATTTATCTCTTTGGAGACATGAGCATTAATTTTCTTTCATCAAACTGTCCGCTTAAAAAGAAACGTCTGACTGTAACTAATGCTTGTAATCTGCCTCAGGTCATTAATCAACCTACCAGGGTGTTTACCAACAATACAGGAACCACAACATCCACGTGCATAGATCAGTTCTACACTAACCCTGGAGAACTTTGCTCCAAAGCTGTAACTGTGCCAACTGGATTCAGTGATCATAATCTAGTAGCTATATCAATGAAAACCAAAGTTCCAAAGGCTGGGCCTAAAATAGTGTTTAAAAGCAATTCAGGACTATAAAACATAATTTCTAT
Organism: Heterobranchus longifilis; assembly: GCA_028570985.1. Classification (NCBI taxonomy): domain Eukaryota; kingdom Metazoa; phylum Chordata; class Actinopteri; order Siluriformes; family Clariidae; genus Heterobranchus; species Heterobranchus longifilis. The sequence goes on along the minus strand of JAOVVB010001874.1, from coordinate 3,948 downwards.
AGTGTTGTCTACTGTGGAGGCAGGTCAGCCAGTCTAGCCCTTAACACCAGCCATGTAGAAATAAGATCTAAAATACTTGAGGTCCTTACATTTCCAGGGTAGTTAAGTTTCAGCACAACCCACATAGTAGAGCCAGTCAAAGGACAGAGAAGGTCAAAAGAGTTAATCTTAGGTCTTGTATCATTCCTGTTCCCAGGGGAGCAACAGGCAGTTCCTCTAAATTAACACCAGTCTCTTCTTAGATCCAGAGTATGTAGTGCTTGACGAATTTACATACCCAAGTCTAGACCAGAGGGAAGGAGTGAGAGATGCACTCTGATCATGATTCAAAGCCAAATCCCTTGATGTGGTTTGGTTTTAAATGTGAAGTCCTTCATGCTCTGATGGAAGCTCTATGATGAAACACATCAGTAGATTTGTCAGCTTGTTGTTGTTGTTGATCAAGACACGGGGTGACCTTTTTCATCACCATTAGTGTACTGTCTCAGATTCTGACCACTATGGGTGCTGGATCCATCAGAAACGCCATGAATGACATAAATGTATGAGCTAAGTCATTTTTAATTATAGTCATTGTCTTTGTAATTTCTTTCTGCTTCCAGTGTTTGTTATCATATCCACAAAATTCTGAGTCATTGCCTCACATGCATTTGCTTTGTTATTGTGTACAAAAGAGTCTTCTGATGTTTGGGATAATTCTTATATTTAATAGGGCAATTATCATTTTCTTCTCAAGTTGTGGGACATTTGCATAATCAGCATCAAAGGTACTATTATCCTCTTGATGCTGCTGCAAAGGAGTGGGTTGTGTGATGAGAGGTATTGTCCCTTTTTTACAAGGCATTGTTTTGTCAAAATGATAGTTTCTTCTTCTAAATAGCCCAACAAGAATGTGCTTCACATAATTACAAGACACAAACATTCCTCATTTTATTCATTAATGAGCAGAAAAGATAATACTGTACGTGTAAATATAGAGTGAGGGGGATGGCAAAATGAACTGGTGGCGTGAGTGGTGATTATTGATTCTGCGGTGAAAGTTTAGAGCTTACAGTATAAACACATCATCATCACCTTAGGCACAAATTAATATTTTCAGCTTTGCTTGAGTGAGAAGTCATGCACAACTCATTTAAGATATTGTCTGATGTCAATTCCCAATCCACTAAAATAATTGTGTGTTTGTGTGTGTGTGTGTGTACAGCAGCCTGAGCCGATAAGCATTAAGCTTTTATAAAGCATCAATTACCACCACAACAGACTTTGTGATATAAAACGTTACATTAGTATTTACATTTGTTGAACTGCTTTGACCTCTAGATGTAAAGTGATCTATAAATGTGCCCGCTTAAACAACCTATGAATATTTCAAATATTGTAGCATGTTAGAGTCATGGAATGAGGCATATGGTTAAATTATGCATCCTTGAGTGGTGAGCTCATTAGCCCCCGGGAGGTCCCTCTAAATAGACCACAGGCCTCATCTAGGCCTCCATTTAGAGACTATAGAAAGAAAATAGCTTTGGAAACCATGCTAATGGTTCACAACCTGATGAAAGCGACCTGATAATGGCACAATAGTCACATAATGAAATCAAATTAGAGTCCTCCTTCTCATATTGCACTGTCCATTTCTAACTGCAGGCTAAGCATCCATCTGTAAGTGATTCATAACAGCTCTTTATGAGTCAGCCCCCCCAAAAGATTGTGTGTAATAAAGACGGCTGAGGAGAATAAAAGTGTTTGATCAAGCATCCGTCCGGTGGCATGACAGTCTAATCCAATAACGGCTCCTTAAGGAGGTCACGCTGAAAACTTCAGGCTAGACGCAGGCAACACAGGAAAAATTATGGATGGTTATTTCCCTTATTCACTATTACATTTATGACTACTGTTAAAGTGAGGCAGATGTGTCATTCCATAACTGATAAGAAATGTCATTTCGAGACACGGCATGACCTGCCTTTGGGGGGCTGCTGACATGAACAATCTGTATGATGTAATAAGCAGCAAGAATCCTCAAGTCTACCCCAATAAATACTCATTGTAGGCTATTGAACGACAACAATCCCACTGCTTCCTGTAGCTACTGCCAGGAAAGACCACATGTTCCTTCTTAACTGAAAGAGACTTGCGCTCAGTGGACGAGTCCCTGTGGGAGCCCCATTACTCGTAACAATGCCACAATCCGTGCGTCTCACTACTCAGAGGGCGGACGCCTGGTGTGATATACACCTTCACATTAGCCCCTGACAAGAAAGGGTTGGTTTTGATGAAGTGCAGTTCTTTGGTGACAGCCTCCTCTCTCATGAAGAATATTTACACAGCCACAAGTGGAGGGCTGTAAATAAATTGCCTTGTGGTGAACCACAAAGTCACCAGAGGTTTTCCTGCAGAGAAGGCAGAGATCATGGGAGTTGACGATCGTTCTCTTCTCCATCTTACAATAATTGCAGCCATGGATCAATTGCATTCAATGTCCTGAATAAAATAGATTGCAGTTTAGCATATTTATGGCTTGTCCAGCTTGTCTCTGCACTTGTTGCAGAGTCCAGTTTAATGTAGCAGAACAATCCCATGCTGTGTTGCCAAGTCTTTTTCCAATAGAAGTTACTGTGGGCTGCTCAGAAGGTTTCTGCAGCTTGTCAGGTGGTGTCACACTCAACATGTTGTTAGAAATATCAAGGGAGGAGCTGATGTGAGGGCTGCTGTCATCAGACATCTTTGGAGAACATGAGCACGTAGCACACACCGCTATGAGCTGTGCCTGATACTCACCGAATTCTTGTTGCTTTTGTGAAATGACAGTCACAAACATCACTGCAGATTTTTTAGTGTTGTTAAATATTGCTGCAAAGTGACCATGTTGGCAGTAGTAGCACAAGTTGAGGCACTTTGATGCTATTTTCTTTTTCTTTCTTTTTGCATTTTAGATAGATCATGCCTGGTTTTTGTTTTGTTCCATGCTTGTTGTGTGTGTTTACAGTATTAGTATCAGCTGTGATACAGTGATGTATGGTTGACAAAACAATTTCAAATCAGGGTCCTCTTACTTGCTTGTTTCACAGCCTTCGAGACGTCCTAAAAGTGCTCAGAATAATTGAGAATTTACAACCGAACAAACTCCATCTGCTAATTAAGACTGTATGATACGATAGACAGCTGTACAGTGGGTACAGTAAGAGTGGCTTGAGTTTTTTTTGTATTTTAACTGCCGTTTCCAAGGCCAAGAATGAACAGCAACTTAAAGTTTAAAGTAAACAACAAAAAAAGACTCCGTACCCCTATAGGAATTACATCTATACTGGGCGATTCTGGACCTCATGATTTATGTGTTTTTGTAGCAGAAAGTAAGGATGTGGAGAGTGGGGTGGTGGATGGACGTGTAATAACCCATTTCCATGCAGGAGGTTGGAGTTCCCCTTGTCTCACAGATTTGCAATTAACTTCACATTATTATTAACCTAAATCATGAACTTTCCCTATAACCTTAACCACTTGTTTTAGTTTGCCCAAGGGGGCTGTGCAGAATCATTTAATACTGGCAGTCTTGTCTGGTGATAGGGTTGATATACAGAGCCACAGTGCTGTTAAAGCAATATCACAATATATGAATGTCTGTCTGCATAGACATATGCATGTAGCTACTTGCAAGCCAAACAGTCTAATATTGCTGTATTCTCCACAGAATATATGAAGGCAGTTGATCAACCAGAGATCTGACACGCAGCAGTCAAATGTAATCTCCTGATAACTCACATCTAGATATCTTTGTCAGTGATGGGGCTAAACATACTCTTGGCATGCTGTTGTTTTTTATCCCAGAGATTTATGCATGAATTAATTTTGAATCTATAAGAAAAGTAGTCTGGCTTACTGAAACCAGAGCCCCCCCCGCCCCCCAGCCGGACGCAGCGCTGTGGAGATACGTCTGGCTATGTGAGACTA